>PVJA010004737.1:0-50687 GCA_004027025.1 Myocastor coypus | reverse complement strand
TAATTTCTTTTTAAATGAAAACAGACGTTTCTCTGCAGATATGCTGTACAAAAATGTATAGGCGATGTATATTTCACCAGCCTCATATCATAGACAGTATGCTTGAGTTATGGCTGAAGAACTGGATAGTTCTTGATGAAGCTTGAAAATTATGTAGCCTTTCTATGCCTAAAACTTCTTAACCTATATACATGTCAGCACTATTGTACTAATGTTCCTGTAGGGCACATATATGGGTAACTGGAAATGATGCATGAAGTGTCCAGGCACACAGCAAATGCTCTGTACTTGTTAAGGATCTAAAATGTCCTTCAAACTCAGCCTGATGGGCTTTAGAAAGTGAAGGAAGGGCCAGGGAGATGGCTCAGCAGCACCATACCTGCCAGCAAGCCCAAGGTTCTGAGTTCGGTTTCATGGGCCAAGAAAGAGAGTGAGTGCATAATGAGGGTTCTAATCCCAGCAACAGAAGCATCCACTGAGGAGTTCACAGCTGGCTGGCCTGCTAAGGGGCAGGTCCTAAGTAAAAGCACTAGCCTTCCAGAATGCACCGTTGAGCATCGTACTTTTTTCTTGGCTTCTTCCTCTTGCACCTTTACATTTGCTCTCTGCTTCTTGGGAGCTACTTTTCCTCATTACGTCCTCTGCTGTGATGTGTCTGCCTCACTATAGTCCTTAAAGCAATGGGGGCAGGAGATTCTGGGCTGAAGACCCTGAAACCATGAGCCAAAATAAAGTTGTCCTCCTTGAAGTTGTTTTTCTGAAATATTCTGTCTCAGCAATAAAAAGCTCCCACAATGTCATAAGCTGTCATTATTGTACTTTGAATTGTATTAAACTTTCTTGAAGGCAGGCTCCCCATGCCAGTGGTAATAAGTACATTTTCCATTCTCTGAGAAGCTATTTTATAGCAGGTTTTGGGGAATAAATCAGAATAAATTTCCAGAGATTCACTGGAAGAAATGTAGCAATGACCACTGCCCTTTGCAATTCTCACTTCTTATCCTTACCACTTGTAATCTAAAATGTGGCAAGCATGGCTGCTGTTATTGCTCATGTAGTACTAAAACCAGTGCTGTGATGACAAAATATGGGAGCCTTGCACAGAAACGCCTCCAAGATAGCACGACCTCCTGAGTGGTGATTTAAGCTAGAACTGGCAATGCTAACCTTGGTTTCTGTTCCACCTTTTTTACCTCTCTAGTCTTCCTGCAAATAAAGGAATCAAGACAGATGATCTTTGTAGTCCTTTCTGACTCTCACATTTCGTCACCACTGTCACCACTGCAGACATTTGATAGATGGTATCTACGGACTGCATCACAAGACCCAGGCTATATACTGCATGGCCTAGGCCCACTTTAATCAGATCAATAGTCATATGTATCATTCTTTCCCCAGTTTGAAAAAGTTGAAAATATATGTGATTTTTCCAGCACCCCAACAAAATGTCAATAATTTGCTATTGCAAATTGCTTATTTCTAGTCAACAAACATGGCTAGGAATAGGACAAGTTTGAAACACGTTATGATACACTACAGGGTGGTACTTTGTTCTTACTTGAATTAATTCTATACATCTTTAAAAGAAAAAAAAAAGCTCACCATATCATGTTTGTCAGGCTACATGTAAAAGTCTTGAAGGTCAGTTTCTCATTTTAAATATCCCATTATAATAAATATATACCAAGTTTACTTATACAGTGATAGATATTTTTGTAATATTGTCCACTGTACTTCATCATAAATTCCACATATAGTGAATGATAGAATTTCTTAAAAATAAGTAACACTGCATAGTATTTGATTTTTCTGATATTTTGTTGTTGTTGTTGAAGTTTATAGTTCATTTAGCAGCTGGACATCTAACACATATATCATTTTATTTTGAGAAATGAAAGCCTATTCTAGATACCACCTCCTTGCCACTATAATAGATAGAATTACTGATTATATATACCCTTCTCAAAAGAAAAAGGATACACAATTGCCTCCCACAACTGTAATAGCGAGATGGCAGTTACAATTGGTACCTACTGAAACAATATATAATTGCCATGCACTAAACTAACAGAAAGAGGGACAGAGAGATTATAGGTACAATAGCCGAAGCCAGAGACAGAATAAACAACCTGCAGTCCTTCATTTGAGCAGAAGGAAAAGAAGGCAATTTACACTCAGAAGTACCATCTCAGGAGAAATCTTTTGTTGAAGACTGACCCATATAATGTATTTGTATGAAGTCCTTTTGCTCACTCTCTAGAAAAAATAAAAAAAGGTAACTGTAAAATTTAAAAGAAAGCAGGGTTAAGCCAACTCACAGGCAATGAGAATAAATTAGGGTGATTTGCTGGTGACAATTATAAATTGTTTTACAGACACTGAAGCTTTGGAAAGGAAGACATGAAATTAATGTTTCCTTTGGAGTTTAGTTTTTCCTAGAAAATCAGATTTATACTCATAGTCAGTTACCATATGGTAGTGGAGAAAACACAATATAGATGGTACAATAATATGGGTTCTGGGGTGTAAGCTACGTCAAGATGCCATTGCAATGTGCGTATTTTTAAATGCTTCTCCACATTTCTTAATAGTACTTTCATGTTTAATATCACGTTCCACCAGGCATGTAACTCCTTCATCTAAATGCGTTATCAGTACTAGGGAAGAAGGAAGCAGGACGGATTTTTCTATTTTTAACAACAGAAATTTATAGATAAAAATCTGCTTGTAAAAAGACAGGCAGAGGGAGACTGAACATAGATTCCAGCACTGCTGATCAGCTGCTACAGGTCTGGCTGAACAAGGCTTGTATAGATGTTTTTATACAATTTCTGTTCTTATTTTTGTTTTGGAAAAACAGTGAGAAGGGGGGGGCGGGGGATCGACTTCCAAGGCCCGTGAATGCAAACCCCAACCCAAGCCTGAGTGGAATCAGTATTAGTGCTGCGAAGCTGTGAAGAATGTGACCACATATGTGCTCTTCCGGCAGCACAATCGATGAAGGACATGGTCCGGGCAATCTGTGGAAGGAAGCATGAATTGTGCTGGAAGCGGCCACTATATTTGAAGTTACAATGTTGTGATGTTTGTGGATTGAAAAGATAGTATAAAAACTCATGAAGTGATAGCAATGTTTCTCTTCTACAAAGAAATCCCTATAATACAAGAGACTGGTACAATACATCAAGATCTTAATACTCCAATGACGATCCTTATTGAAAACTTGGCAAATATCTCTGATACATCTTATCTTGCCTTTGCTTTATGTGTGTAGGTGAGAAAAATACTCAAGATTCACTCTTATCAAAAGTGGACTTTTCATATACCCAAGAAAAAAAAAAAAACAACCTGAAAGCAAACAGAAAAGTATAAAATACTTAATGTTTTAATTCATTATTCTATACACTGATAGTTCTTTTATTGGAATGTCCTGGTGACAAAATCCATAATGTTATATTCAGTGCCACATATACATGCAACTTCTCAAAGGAAGTTCACAAGGGCTTGGCTTGAAGAGCAATAATCCCCTCACCCACATTTATAAAGCACCTAGTTTGTGCTGAGCACAATCCCAAGATCTCTGACCTGCACAATAGTTTCGTGAAGTCAAACTTTTCTAAAATAACAAACTAGTAAACTATGGAGCATGTACTGAGTTAATTTTTCCAGTTTCAAAACTCATCAATTAACCTACCTATGCTGAATTCCAAAGGAAAAACTGCAGATTTTAGGATTATTCAAGCCAGTGTGGGTTATAGGTTGCATTTCCCAACAGGACATCCACATGGTTGTTTGTTTACCACTTTTTTAATTGTACTTGATATAGTGTCTCATTACACAGTTCAAACTCATAGTGATCCCCAGTTTCAGCCTTCCCAGCACTGGGGTCACCATACCTGGTCTTGTTCACCACACCTGGTCTTAGTGGCCAGCTCAGCATGCCCAGCGATGGGGTTGGTGCAGCATGTGGTGCCGGGAATTCAACTCCATTCCCTGTGCTTGCCTAAGCAGACACTAAGTCCAGTGAGCTATCTCATGGCCCATTTGCCACTTATTAAATAATAGGCTGACCAGAAAATCAGAGTAGGTGAAGAGCATCACATCACCACCAGCTCTTCCACCATGATATGTTTGTAAGCTTTTGCTGAAAATAAACAAAAGAAATAGCAACATATGGAAACATTTTTATGCACAGAAAATTTTTGCATAAGACATGAGCCATTATGGTTTTGAATGTTACCTAAAATTTTATGCACTCTTTTCCATCTATGTGGAGAAAGTTTTAACCCTCAGTAACTACTAACACATTCTTTAATTGGACTGTGTGGCACAACCAGTTTCTCTGCCTAGAAGCTAAAAGCTATACTCCCTTTCTCCATTAATGCAGCTTCCACAGTTGAGGACTTTCATGTCACCATTTTCCTCCTAGAGATTATGAGGTTACCATAAGCTGAAGGGCAACCTCATCTTGCCCAGGCTTCCTTTTTTAACCAACTGATTAAGAAAGATGGCTGCTAGGACTACAGACCCACAAATTCGAGGCTATTGGTGTGGTATTCAAGAGTGATAGCTTCAGAAGCTTCCAAATGAGTTGAAATGTTCAGCCAGAGCCTAAAACTATTAAAGCAGCCTTCTCAGATCAAGAGCTTAATAGATTGTGCCATGAGGGACATAGTAATAGTTTCCCACTGAGGACAAAACTACTACATTGCTCACAGTCTTGTCTAAGAGAGTCCTAAAACAAAGTATTTCAGCAAATTCTAAATATCAATCTACACATGACTCTCTTTCTATATACAGAAACTAAAAAGTCTAAGGGAAACTGCCCTTGGGAGAATAGAATGCACAACATCAACTGCCCTGGCTGTTCACCTCACATGGAGGAGGAGAAATACTCAACTCACCCTTCAGCAAAGGGCAGAAGACAGGAACTCATTCTTCTACAACTGGATAGCAAGCGATGCTCTTTGTCATGATTTGCTAGGTTTGCTAGATCTAGCATGAGAGTGGCATAGAGGCAAAAGCACCCAAAGATGACCGCAGAGGTGGTTAAGCTCTATGAACATCGCTTTACTTCAAAGGTAGTTGTTTGGGTGCTCTAGGGTTGAAGAGAAGCAAGAGGCCTCATCTTTGATGGCAAGATAAGTTGCAACGGAACTGTGCATAGCCATACTGGATAGAGTCTATCCCCTTTAGCCCCAAAGATTAAAACTGCACTGCAGGTAATAGTAGCAACACGGACTCTGGTCACTCAAAGAATGCTTCTCCAGTTTCACAGCTAGTGCATCAGTGCCCAACAAGGAGAAAATGGCAGCAGAACATAAGTTGTCTTGTGAAGAAGGACTGGATTATTCCAGACCAATATAACAATTGTGGAAAGTTTCACATGAGGGTACCGCACATTTGTGCATAACTAAAAAGTGCTTTCAAACCAAACATCTTCATATATGACAGTCCCCATTTCCACTTATGCTTTGAAATTTTTGGTTCTTCTCTTATTTTTTCATGTCTTAGGGGTTTTTTTTGATCTTCGAAAACTACTTCAAATGACTCGCAGGTCATGATATATAAATGACATTCTGACATCTATTTTGATTAATCTGATGTGATCAGAAAGCACCTAGCAAATGAAACCACTTACTACAAAGATATGTTATTGTGCTGTTGCTCAGACTCCTACATATAATAAAACAATGCACTTTTCTTTGAAGTTTTTGACTTATTAGGCTCTTAAGTCATTAAAACCTCAGTTCCTAAGTTAAGCATATCTGTGTTCAAAGTTAAGTCCTACATCAAACTAGCTGTGTAACTCAGGCAAGATGTTTACCCTCACTTTAGTTCTTTATTTATACTCAGGAAGCAAATGAGCTCTTAAGACTATAGTGAATGGCAGACATGATAATGAACATGAGAAATCTAGCACTCTGGACAGTAGTAAAGCTGAATGTGAATTGCTATTATTTCTGTCTTTAAGACATTGGGGCTGGCAAGATGGTTCAGCGGTCTAAAGTGCCTGCTTAGAAAAGCTTATATAACTGCAGGGACCATAGTTAGATCCCCAGCACCACATGCTTCACTAGCCCCACCCCAGGTCAGGCTGAGTCAGCCATGATAAAAAAAAATAAAATTCAATTAAAAAAGCATCAGTGATCTCAACCAGGAGAAAAGAGTTTAAAAAAAAAAAAAATTGAATGCACTGTTATTGTACATGTTACTTTGAGGCCAGCCTAAACTGTATAGTAAGATCTTGCCTCAAAAGTAAATAAAGAAAATATGTAGGTGACAAATGATAAAGATAAGGAATACAAAATCTGAAGTATTAGGAGAGAAGTCATGGATCCCTCAGTCTACAGTCATCCTATAAGTCATGCAAATTTGCAGCTCACTGCTTCTCCACTCCTACTCTACACATGGAAGAAAACGTGAAGAGCTTTGTAAACCTGAATGCCATGAGCCCTACAAATGCAGAGTAAAAATCCACAACAATGCCAACAATTACAAATCAGAGAAGGTCTCTCCCCAGAAGTAGGGGGCACCAGAGCTATAAAGTATCTGAATTAAAATGTAAATGTGAAGTCTTAATTATTCAAATGCTCAGTGAAAGTCAATTATACTTCCATTAAAATGCAAATATGCACTTGTGCTCCTGCAGAGGTATATTACTAAGAGGAACAGGCTGCAAAGTGCAGGGAGAGGACCAGTGGGGTGCTGTGGCCCAGTGATGGGAATGAGGATAAAGAAGAGTCAGGGGTGCTGTTCTCTGTCGTGTGCTTTGGAAAAGAAGAAAAAGTTTAACAAGCAGAAGCTGCCAAGGATGTGCTCTACCTGCCTGTAAAGAAAAGAATTAATTTGACAGGGGCTTGATAGGTGGAAAAGGCTAGTTCCTCTGCAAAAGGATTGGCTTCTCCAGGAACAGCAGGAGGGATTGGCTGGTTGAAGAGCTGGCCAAGATGTCAGCCTCCTGCCACGATAATCTAAAAGATGGGCTCTATCCATGACTAAGAAGTTTCATTTCCTCTAGAAATGGGAGCAGCTTGTAGGGTGATGCTCCATGTGCATGGCTTAGGGCTGTGATCGCATAGAACTTTAAAACATTTGTTTTCTCACAGTTCTGGAAACTAAGGTTCAAATTTAAGGTATGTGTAGTAGTACAGGCAGCTAAGTTAGACAGAAATTAATAGGCAGTCAGACAGGGATAGCCCTAAAGAGTCAGTGCAGAAGTGGGAAACACACACAGCAGTGGCTGGAGGCACATCTATTGAAGGCCGGGACTCAAGGTAAAGATGCAATGACCAGGCTTACATGCCTCCCTAGGGCATAAACAGTAACTTGGAATTACAGCATAACGACCTCCACCTCCCCCCCTGAGCATCAGTCACCCAGGTGAGTGACCACAGTACCAGACCCAGTGCTTTGTTCTTTCTGTGTTCACTTTCTATGTGACTCACTTCTCTACTGCATCAGTTTTAGTTGAGGAGCTATATTTGTAATACTGTGGGTTATTATAGCTTGAACCCACACTGTGGCTTTGCTGTATAAATTATCTTGATGAAAGACTTCAGTGGAAACCCACGTTGGGGACCCTCCTGTCTCTGTCTCTCAGGAACTACCCACGTTGGGGACCCTCCTGTCTCTGTCTCTCAGGAACTATGTTTCAGCAAGGCTTTCCTATTCTTAACCTCTGTGATCTTTTCATTATTCAATTTCAGGGAACATGAACTCAGCATAGAGAATAGCTATCAGGTCTATATATTTTTTCGTACATCAGCAGGACAATAGCAGCTCTGTAGGACATAGGGAGAAACGCTTGCGTCTTCTGGCTGCTGGGAGATAGATGTTGACAATCTCTGAGGCCCCTCATACATTAGCCATATCACTCAAAACCCTACGTTTGTCCTCAGACTGCCTACTCTTCCATTCCTATAAAAACCCTTGTGATTGGATTTAAGATCTACATCATTAATCCACCATAATATCTCAAGATCTTTTACTTGATTATACCTTCAAAGACTTTTTTCCAAATAAGGCAATACTAAAAATTAACGTGTGGTTGTACACTTTGGGGTAGGAGGGAGACTCAGAATATTACAGTCCAAAGATTCACCTCCCCTTTGTTCACAAAACACATTATGTCATCCCAAGTTTTCCCCAAAATGTCAGCCTATTATACCATCACCTGTAAACACAAAATCATCATATTTTGCTGATGGCAAAATTTCAATGACAAATTAGGTGATGATAAATCTCATCATCTAAATTACCTATGGCTGAAACACTAGGTATGATTTATCCTGGGGCAAAGCTTCATTCCATGTATGAATCTGTAAAACTATACAATGAAGTCCCTGCTCTCTAGACACAATGATGAGAAAGGCATAGTAGTTGTTAACAGAAATAAAGGGGTCACCAATCGCAAGATGGCATGAAGTGCACCATGATATTCCATTAGTTTTCAAGGGTTGTTTTTCTACTAGTGAATCTCCCAGTAGGGACGTGTTTTATAATGTGGAAGAGGGAGCAAGCTGCTCAAATTCTCAAGTGCTATTTTCTTTTGCCTTAATAATTTCTCCCTCGGGGCCTGGAGGGATGGCTCAGAGGTCTAAAGCGCCTGCTTGGGAAAGCTTGGGCGGCTTCAGGGACCCCGGTTCGATCCCCGGCACCACATGCTGTGCCAGCCCTGCCCTCAGGGTGGGCTGAGCCAGTCATAAAAATGAGTGAATAAACAAAGATTCTGAAACAAGAAAAATAAATAAATAAATAAATAGATAAATAAATAAATAAATAAATAATTTCTCCCTCAATTTATCTCTCTCCTCTTTTATTTACTATTGTAGTCAAAAGGAAGACACAAAGCCAAACCTTTAATACTTTGCTTGCAAAGTCTTCTTGTCTAAATATCCAAGCCTGTCCCTTATGAGTTCTATTTTCTGCACAACTGCAGAATATAATCTAATTGAAATTTCTTCCACTTACATAGCTATGATTATCTATCAGTTTAGAATCACAGGCTCCCTGTATTCCCTCTGTGCCGTTAACAAAAACAACTCCATCTATGGTATTATGTATATTTTCTAAAATGATAGACATGTTAGCATTGTGTTCCTCTCTGCCTTCTGACCATCACCAGATCCAGGGATTTTTCCTCAAAGCCTGCTAGACCTCTGTCCATCATATAACTCTAAAACTACTTCCACGTTTTTAAACACATTATGGCAGTAAGCCACACCCATATAATAAAATCGGCAATAATTTCCTTTAGTTGCCCCAACAAATGAACACAAATTTGATTTCTAAATCATAAATTTTTATTCTCTTACAGTTTTACAAGCCAGAAGTTCAAAATCAAAGTATAGGCAAAATTACATCCTTCCTTGAAGGTTGAGGGTAGGGTCCCTTCTGGCCTTTTCCAGTTTGCAGTGGATATCCATTATCTTTGAGCTGTGATCCCTGCCTCTGCCTTTTTCTTGCCTCTGCTTTCCTTCTCTCAAACTTACCATTGTATAGCTGCTCTCTGTAAGTTTATATTTACATACTTATATGCATACTAATTAGAGCATAACTGTAAAATTCACAGTCCTAGAGCAAAACCAGTGTATGTGTATGGGGCACATGGAACGAGGGTATTGCCAATCGAAAGGAAATAAAAAGGACAAGGACCCATTTAAAATTGACCAAGGCCAAGGATCAATTGTGTCGGTATCTGAGCATTAGAAAAAAAAAACATACTTTACCTTATGTCATCTTCCTTGGTCACCACTGATCCCACAGAGTAGTGTGACATTCAAGTGTGCACTTCAGTCAATCCACTCATCAACAAAAAAGGAGTGCAAGACAGCAGCAAAGAAGGGACACTAACCAAGGAAAGTTCTTGAACCAGGGGAGAGATGTGTGTAATGAGGCAGGATTCCTCCTCATCATATGACCTAGGACAGTCCCTAAGTTTCAAGAAAATAAAAGTTACAGTGAACTCTCTTGGGCTGAGTGTGACAGGCTTCCCTCTTTTATCATAACCATCTTTAATTCCTAAGTGAGCAACTGCAGAATCCCCTCTGTGTGAGTGTTGGTGTTTTTGTTGTTTTGTTTTGTTTTGTTCTAGGAGTACATATCTGCAGTACATGATAATTACATTCATCATGAGAGCCAATACAGGTACATCACACACCTTGATTCTTCGTACAAAATCCTCTTGTAAAAGGTCTGATAGAACGT
Organism: Myocastor coypus; assembly: GCA_004027025.1. Lineage (NCBI taxonomy): Eukaryota > Metazoa > Chordata > Mammalia > Rodentia > Myocastoridae > Myocastor > Myocastor coypus. Next base: position 40,478 of record PVJA010004737.1, on the reverse strand, counting down.
TCTGCCACCTGCCTGTGGAAGTGCCCACCTGCTGGCTGATTGCTCTCTACTCTGCTTTCTGGGCTCTCTTGCTCGGCTCTCATGTTTCCTTTTAAAATCAAATGGTATGAACTATACAATACATTCCATGCTTATCTAACCAATGATCTATTTTTATTAAAAATTGGAGAACATGATAATCTGAGAAAAACTCTAAAAATGAATAAGAAAACCTGATACTTAAATGATATTGACTGTTATAAATTAATGTCTTTCTAAATGAAAGTAATAGTTTTCTTTTAGGTCACTGGAATTTCAGTCTAGCATGAGTATTACGGTCAATTTATAAAGGTACTTAAATAGAATATACCAAGGAAGCAAAAGAACACAAACTCAATTAAGGTAACACAGCCATCTCCTCCCTTAGTATGTAAAGTAAGAACATCAAAACAGAACTTACAGAAAGATGTGGGAGCAAGGTCACATCTTTCGAAGGCTAAATTAAGATAAATTTCAAAAGCTCTCTTCTTAACACCTTGCTAAAGAAAACTGCATCTCTTTACACTATATTTACTAAAGTTCCCATGCTTCCAGCCTTTAATGACCAACCTCTTTACCATGCTCTGCTAAAATCTCATAAAGATGAACTTCAATTACAAGCACAGCACAGCGCCAAGGTTGCATAAGCTCACTGCAAACAGCTGTCCAGGGTACAATGCATAGATAAGGGAGGTGCCTCTCTTATTTTAGCTCTGTTTTATGACTGTCCTTGATTGAACTGACCAGAGTTGTGTTTTCTTTAACATCATCTACATATTTTTTTTTCATTGCATGTGGAAAGAAGGTAAAAAGAGCTACAACTTCTGGTCCAGCTAAATCACCCTGATGGCATGCGGTGACCTTGACTGACTGGTTTCTACTATTTCTGCTGGCTGCTACAAACAACGGGTACTTTTCCACATACATACAGTCCCTCAGCACCTCAGGCAAGCACCTGGGTAGATTTTCTTTATCAGCTGAAAATTTTCAAATATCACATGAACAAATTCAGACAGATGATATCATAGAATTGGAGTCAGATTTTAAAATGTGCTAAGTGAAGAGCTAAAGCCTTCACTAACATCCCTATACTAAAAAACCAAAAAAAAAAAAAAAAAAAACTGAACCAATGGATATGCTTATTTGTCAAACACTGGTAGTTTAAATCTGTTGGATTATTTCAAGTATCCACCACCATTTTTTGCTTATTCTTGACCTGATATTTCAAACTCTTCTCCCTTATTTTCATCTACAGTCCCTTGCTGCTAGCCCCAGAATATAGCAAGTCCTTGCCAACCATTTACATTAATTTCTTTACACTATTGGGTTTTATTTTTAATCTTTTGTTTATCTGATACAAGGTGTCACTACACAGCTCAGACTCATAGTGATCCTCCTAAATCAGCCTCCCCAGCACTGGGATTACACAAGTGCACCAGTTTTGGTGGTCAGCTCCATGTAAGGCCAGCATGGAATGCATAGTTGGGTCAAATCCAGGTCCTTGTCCTTGCTGGGCAGGAGCTAAGACCTCTGAGCTATCTACCCACCTCTACACTGTTGGTAGAAAAATTGACAGTACAAAGGCATCACCAACAGAAGATTAGTGATGACTGTGTAATTAATGATAAGACATTAACGACACTTAGAAATCCATTTGAAATTTTTCTTCTTTAGTAGTTCAGTTATCTTTGCCAGATTTCTCCCATGTCTGGCAAAGCAGATTTTCAAAGTCAGCCTGTCTTCTCATGTCAGCCCAAGTTCCTTCCAGAGATGCTTCCTGTGAACTCCACCCCAAACTTCTAAAAATATAGACAAGCTTTAAAAAAAAAAAGTTCCTTTAATACAGAAGAAAAATTATAATAAATCAATCCATTTCTCCAGATAAACTTATTAGCAGAATGTTCACTAATGCATTCCCACAAGCTTGTACTGCCACTGCTATGTACATGATGGTGTCATCATATGGCTTGTAGTAGCCACTAGGACTGTCCCCTCCCACCCACTGGTGGATCAGAGCCATGGAACAGACAGGCATGAATTATAGCTTCATTGTAACTCTACTAAATTGCTACATTGACTGTTGCATTCCAGAACAAAACAGCTTCATATTAGTGAACAGATACTGTAGCCGGGTGTGGTGGCGCACGCCTATAATCCCAGCACTTGGGAGGCTGAGGCAGGAGGATAGATGTGAGTTCAAGACCAGCCTGGGCTACAAAAGTGAGCTCAAGGCCAGCTTGAGCTGCATAGCAAGACACTGTCTCAAAAAGACAAAAAAAATAAAAAAATAAAAAATAAAACAGATACTGAAAAGTGAAGGATAGAACTTAGAGGTGAAATTAAAGTGTATTTTTTAATATTTAAAGTGACAGCTGTATTGAAAGATTTGAATACCACACCATTTACAAACTTAAAAGATTCAGCAGATGTTAGCACATTGATAGAGCTGTGCCACCATAACCATAGCCAACTATAGATACTTTTTTATCCCAAAACAAAGCCCTCCACCAAAACTATTATCTTATGACTACATCTCTTATCCTCTCTTAATCTATTTTGATGATTTTTGTTGAGTTAATATGAGGCCTAACATTGCTTTTAGCTGAAATCTAGAATTTTGAAATGAAGAAAGCTGAAGAAACATGTAGAATCTTTTCTTGGTGACAGAACAAATATGAAGGCCAACACAATCATGCTTACATAGGCTCCCTGCTATACCATACTTCTTTCCTATAATAAACATTGGATTAATATTCACCTAGCATTTTTATTAGAGGACATGACTGTCCTACGGGCTGAAGTCAGAAAATGTGGTTGTACAACTGCATAAAGATTATGATAACGCCAATAACTACTTTATCTTACCAAGAAAGCATGGACACATTCTTATAATTCTAAATTTTTCATGATGATGAGATTTTGAAGTGGTAGTTATTTTTTTTTCCAATGTTGTCTTACACACTAAACACATTAGTCCAACTCTACGGTAGATTTCAATAGCTCAGGAGAACTTGCACTGCTAATTCACATTTAAACATAGGACTGTGTATTTATTTCACTTGTGAGCAACAGAGAAGTTGGATCTCCAGCTTCCACAATGCACATTTGTGCTCTGAAAGTCAAGTGACACATACTATAAAGTTGGACCAGCTCACATTTGTAAACTTTGAGGGTCTGAAAATAATGTCTAGCATATCTGATCTTTGCAAAATTGCTGAGGCAAACGGCTACCACTTTTATTTTCCCCTGTAGTACAATTTAGAGTCTATTTCCAGCTCTCTTCTATGCGTACTCAACCAAGTATCTACTATGGCCAAAGTCACAAATGGTTTGTACAAAGACAGATTTCTTAGGAGCTATTCCAGAAAAGCAATGGCACCACAATCCATTTAATTCTCACAAGACCACTGGCTTGAGAATGCACATGCCTTCTTAATTAATGTGTTTACCACTTTTACTTGTTTTCTGGGTAAAATACAAATGTTTTACAAGAAATTGAGCTGTGAATCTGCAATACATAATCTCAAGAGTTATTGGATTCTAAGTATTTAACTAATGTCTTCTAATATGTTAATTAATGTTAGTAAGAAGAAAATGCAAGATTAACTTAATTACATTTAAATTATACCATAGTCTCTAGCAGAATATTTCACACTTAAGACAAAATACAAGGCTAAATAAATTATGATAACATAGAAAAGTGTTACAATAATATATATTGCCAGCAAAGCATATACTGAAGATATACTGAAAACAGATATATTTTGACTCAGACCCACTGTCTGTGGCTTACTATAAATAGAATTCTTTTTGTGAATTCCTCACCTCTTTTACAAAGAGATTTTAAATGTTACTACAGCAACAAAGGGAAGGGTAAGAACACACAATCTTTTGCCCCCTAATACCCACATCTTTCCTAAGGCAGACATTTTATGCTTTCCTAAGAGTGGATGTTTAGTCTACCTTTGAAAATAATTATTTCTTTATGAAACAAGAAGATAACATTTTAAATAACTTTGACCTCATATAGGAAAACAGAAAAGGAGACGAATTTGGTGGAAATGATCAGCTGCTTGTCTTCTACATTCATGCAAGGGTCTGACATAAGCAATGTCTCATCATTCGTCCTTAGCCACTGTAGGGAAGTATTAGGAACCGTTCAATGACCCAGCACTGGCCCTATCACCTTCTCCACCTTGCAGGGCCTCCTGGGAATGCACTGTTATGCTACAGGAGGGTTAGAGCACTTGAACATCATAAGTAATTTGAACATCCAGCCTCTTTTAGGATGAGGCTCGATCTGTCTGTTACAAGATGCACTCTAAACATGACAAAATCTATGGACAAGGATGAATATGAAAGACACATACAAAATATTATTCCAAATAGAAGGTACCTGTTTTCATCTCAATTACTGAGAATTTCAGAGCCACTCAGAGAAAGGAGCTTATAATCACAAATCTTTAATAGTTATCAGGCATACCATTTCTCAAAATGTAATAATTTAAGATCAATTTCTCAATTTCTTTGAGTCATTGTTAATAACCTAGATTTATTTTTAATCAGTTGCTTTCATTTGATGGGAGAAGCTTGATGGTATGGAGAAAGCACTAGTCATGAATGGTATAGTTATTTTTAAATTTAGAAGTATTCTTAGATTTTCACAGGAAAATGCATTGTTAGCATTTTCTTCATACCTTTATAGGCCACTTGCATAACGCCTCATGTACACTTTCTCAAAAAATGAACATTTAATGGAATCTGTCAAAAATTCATTCCTTAGATTGGAGTTTAAAACACTATCATAACTACAAGTATGCCACCATGTGGCAAAAACTATATCTCTAAATCCAACATCTTCTATATTATAACCTAATGGTTACATTAAGAAGATTCACAATTTGAAGACCAGATTTAATGAGTGAGACTGTGTTATGTATAAAAGGCTGTTGTTTGCCATTAGCTCATTTACAACTCCCTGTTTAATTCAAAAGTCTTTTCCAGATTTATTTGCTGCATAGCTCATTCAATATTTATTGAATTAGGGGCTGGGGAGATAGCTCCATGGCACAAGTGCCTGCCTGGCAAGTGCAAATTCATGAGTTCGAACCCCAGCCCTGAAAAAAAAAAGAAAAAAGAAAAATAAAAATAAAAGAATGGAGTCAATATTTATTGAATTTCTCATCCTGTCAGTCATAGTAACCTGACTCAAGAAACAAGATGAACTAGCTCTGCCACCACTGTGCCTAGAGCATCATGACTTTTATGCCAAACTTGTTGACTTACACATATAATTAAGTTATAATGATAGAAAAGCAATTTTATCTTAAGACTATGTAACCCAGTCCTGCAAATGACTAAGGCATCAAAAAACATCTTTGCACTTTTCCCAAACCTTCCAGCATATCAAAGCCCTTCTAATCATGATCTTCATCCTCTTGGACAATTGAGTACCCATATATTTGTCAATACTAATGAACCACTGTGTACTTTTGTATCACTATTAGGCAATTAAAGACTCACTGAATAATGCACCTTTTTAAACGGCCTATGCCTACCTAAATGACATTTCCAAGTGGTATTGATTTTAGGAGAGTAGCAAAAATGGGTCATTTTAGCAAAAGAAATTCTGCTACAAGTGGCTCTCACTGAATATGTACCTATTATCCTGCGTATCCAAATAACCAATTTCAAGCACTCGATGAATCTTTTTCATTAAAGTAATTTAAAACTCTGCTATTATTAGAATGCCATTATAGGAAACTGCAAGTGCTGCCATCAGTCATCCGAAGTTCAGTAAAATAGGAGAAACAAAATAGAATCGAAGAACACAGCCAAATGCATCCACCTTAAATTGCACAATCCTGAGGCTCACGGACAGAACCAACTGGTTCTTGCAAACATTACTACAGATTGTTTGTTTTCAAATTGACGACTCATCAACAAAATAGTTAGGAGAGAAGGTAAAAATATTGCCTGAGCACAACAAAATTAAGTACTATTCATAAACACAAAGACACTACAAGAAATACATGCTTCATTTTTTAAATATTTCATTGCTTCCAGGAAAATTTTACATTCTTGCTACAGACTATATTTCATGAGATTAAGAGTAGTTATTAAGAGAAGAAGAAATTTCTAAACAATAAGAGCTTTCACAAATCTATGTGCAAAATAAATTACACAAAACAACTAAAATAAATACCATTCTGTGTAATGTGACATATTGTGTCAGATAGACAGGTACACAGATAGATAGTAGATAGATAGATTGATAGATAGATAGATAGATAGATAGTAGATAGACAGATGATAGACAGACATGCCTGATGATTAAACAATCTCACTTTTTTGTGTTATTAATGTAATAAGTTTGTAGTCATCCAGGATCAACCTTAGGAAACCACCATTGACTTCTGCTTTCTTACAAAAATTTAATATGCTGTGGATTATTTTTCTTTACCCTGAAGTGACTTGAAAAGTAGTTGGTAAGTGCACAAGCTATGAAGCTGTATTATATAGGCTCAAATCTTGTCTGCATTGCTTTGGTCTATGCTACCTGGATAGCTATGGCTATTTCCTTATCTAAAAAGTAAGGACCAGCATATTCACCTTGCAGAGTTGTGAGTGAAATACTTAGAATGGTATATAGCACATAATATAATTTGTAAATGAAGAGCTCTAGTAACTATCTCTTAAGCTTCAATCCCTTAGTCTTGATCACGTCGCTGCTACAAAGTCCTCCCTTCATCGCTTCCTACCTGTAATTCTCTGCATCTGTTCTACCCAAAGGCCTATGTCTTCCACTTCCATTAAATCCTATGAAGGGCGTTTGTGCCCAGTAATTCTAACTAAATTACCACTTTCTATCCCTTTGCTTAAAACTCACAACAATATCTCCAGTCTGTTCTTATTAAGACAAAGCCATCATCTTACTAGTATCAGTGAAATCAAATTTAGTCTCTTATGCACTCATTTTTTTTTTTTTTTGGTGGGACTGGGGTTCAAACTCACGACCTTGCACTTGCCAGGCAGACACTTGTGCCACGGAGCTATCTCCCCAGCCCCTATGCAGTCATTTTTAAAGTGAAGAAAAAGGTAGAAACTCTTCACCATTACCTCTTCCTACATCCGATGCCACAATCAATCAGTGATATAAATGACAGATTTCCCCACTATTCACCAGAACACACATCAGTAACTCACCTGTGCTCAGTATCTCTCCTTCATGGAGTTCATGAATGTTAGCAGGTGACTTTGTAGTTGGAAGATATTCTAATGAGCAATTACAGCATGGCACAATTAAATCCTAAATATCCATGTAAATATCCTAAAATATTTTAAGTACTTTGTTTTAAGTGACTCCTCAAGTTGATACAGCATTGAAATTATATTTAAAAATTCTTTAAAATAAAAATTTGCTTTTGTCTAGAAATATACACCAATAAACCATCATATGATGTACTCCTTATGAAAATAGGATGGGGTATTATCTTATTAGTTTCCATAAATATCTGGGATAATATAACAAAAGCATATACAAAGCACTTCTCATGCTATTTTTGAGCAGGCTTTTATAATAGCTATAATTAATATAAGTAGTAAACATCTACATAAAAAATACTTGCATGCTATTAATGGAAACGTATTTTAAAAATGTACTGTTTCCTAGAAAGTGTGATTTTTTTTTTTTTTTTTTGAGACAGGAGCTCACTGTTCAGTTCAGGCTGGCCTTGAACTCACTTTTGTAGCTCAGGCTGGTTTCGAACTTACATCGATCCTCCAGCCTCAGCTTCCCAAGGGATTACAGGCATGCACTACCACCCCTGGCTCGAAAGTATGATTTTTAACCCATATAATGTAAAACAAACGCAGGACATTTTGAGACACTTTAAGTTTAGAAAGTGTTTGCAAAAACCTAAGTTAGTGAGTTTTGTTTGTTTTTAGCCTCATTATTTTTATATTCTTTACTGACATAGTAACCAGGTAACTTCTTACCATAGGCCAAAAAGGCCAAAGAATGTGTTTCAACAAACAAGGGTTCTTTTCCTTTGCTCATTGACCAGTCACAAGGGGTGTTTTGGAATTAGTTCATAGTAAAAAAGAAGTATAAAATTGAACTCAAGGAGTACCTCCCCAGGAAGTTCTATAGGTGTGTATTGGATGTGATGTCATGTAAATTATCATATCAGTCACATCACAACACCTACACTCTCCAGGAAGCTTCAAGGAAGCAGATCAAAGATTTACCCTTCCTTCAGGAGATAGGATTCATTTCCTATGACATGCTCAACAAGTTTTCATCCATTCTCTCTCTAGTTACAAGTGTGGCAATTACAAACTATGCAGCTGCAAAAGCCATGGTTCTTCTTCATCCTATAAAACATCACCTGCTGGTAGCTTCCCAACCCAGCAAGTACTGCAGAAAGTGGGTGCTAGGAGACCTGCATCCAAGCACACCACACAGAGAAGGCACTGAACAAATATTTATTGAACAAAAGGACAAGTAAACAGGGTTAGCTTTGTCCTCCAGAGCCATGCAGAATGATCTTTTGTAACAGTTCTCTAAGTAACATAAGAGAAAACCATGTATCCTCATGCTCTCCTTCATATCTGGGCAGAACTAACCAGGGAATGAATTCCAACACTTACATTTTCTTTTGTATTCCTCTTCCCTCCCAGCATTTATGTTAAAATCTCCTGCCAATGAACTGTGGACAAACAACTAATTGAAACAATATATTAAAAAGTATTTTAATTAACTTTATTGGTGTATTTTAGATATACATAATGATCACATTCATCATACACAATTTATACCTACACATACTATAATCTCAATTTTTCCTTTTACCCACCCTCTCCTCTCCCTTCAAACCCTCTTCCCTCTTTTTTTTTTTTTTTTTTTTTTTTTTGTCTTTTTGAGACAGGGTCTCACTATGCAGTTCAGGCTGGCTCTGAGCTCAATTTTGTAGCCCATGCTGGTCTCGAACTCGCACCGATCCTCCTGCCTCAGCCTCCCGAGTGCTGGGATTGCAGGTGTGCACCACCATGCCCGGCTCCCTCCTTATTTACAAAGCTTTTTCCCAGTGTTTCCTTCTCCTTTGTCATTTTACTTTCCTTCCTTCTCCTTCCCCACCTCCAGCTTCCCACCCCTTGTTGCTTCCCATTGGAATATTTTCTTCCTATTTCCCAATATCTACTATATGTCTTGGTCCTTATTTACACTTTGTTTTCTCACTAGAGAAATCCTGTGGTATTTAAACATGTTTCTAATTAATTTCACTTAGACTGGTATCAAGGTTCACCAATTTACCTTAAATCGTCTCAAGTTTATCTTTCCTTATGGCAGAGTAGTTCTCCATTGTATAAAAACCAACATCTTTATCCACTCATCAGCTGATGGACATTTGAGATGTTTCTATATTTTTAGCTATTACAAATTACGTACCATAAACATGGGTATATAGCATATATTGCTGTGATATGGTGCTTTGGATTCTTTCACATAAATACCAAGAAGGGAAATACCTGGGTCAAAATTTCTATAGTAGAGCAACAAACAAAAGGCAAGAGGAATCACAATCCCTGACTTGAAGTCACACTACAAAATTACTGTGATAAGATCAGCATAGTACTAATATAAAAACAGACCTGAAGATCAATGGAATGGATTAGAAGATGCAGACACAACTACAAGCATACTCAGCCACCTTATCGTTGACAAAGGGGCTAACCATGCTCACTGAAAGAAAGATAGCCTCTTTAATAAATGGTGCTGGAAAAACTTGCTTTCCACATGCCAAGGGCTTAAAATAGACCCATGCCTATCAACCATGCACAAAACTACAGTTAAAATATATCAAAGATTTAAATATTAAAATTGCAACACTAAATCTTCTGGAGGAGAAATTATGTAGAAATCTTAAGGATGTAGGGGTAGGCAAAGAGTTCTGAAGAAAAATCAAAGTGCATGGGGAATACTTCAATCAATTATTGAGATCTCATCTTTTTAAAAAGTTTCTGCATGTCAAAAGAAATCACTGACAGAGTAAAATGAAAACCTGTGAATTTTGAAAGAATTATAGCAGACTCTGCTTCAGACAAAGGACTATTATCTTGAACATAAAAAGAATTTTTAAAACTCAGGCCTCCAAATTTCAAAGACCCAGTCCTAAAATTGGCATCTTAAATGAATATACACATCACAAATGAAGAAATACAAATGGCAAATCAGTATATGAAGACATATCCAACATCATCAGTCATTCATGAGATGCAAATTAAAACAATAATGACATACCATCTTAAGTCAAGAAGAATAATTATCATGAAGAAGTAAAACAATAACAAATTCTGGAGAGGCTGTGGGGGTAAAAAGAACCCTTCTCCATTGTCGATGGGAGGGCAAACTGGTACAACCATTATGGAAATCAATATGGAGATTCCTCAAAAAGCTGAGATTGGAGGTCCAGAAGAAGTGAAATCATCACATCACAGTAATATGTGAGCACTCATGTTTAGAGCAGTGGAATTTATCATAGCTAAATCTTAGAAGCAACACATGCCCATAAGCTCAGGAATGGGTTAAAAATATGTGATGATATTTTTACACAATGGAGTATTACTCAGCTATACAGAAGACAAATTTGAGGCTTTTATAGATAAATGGATGCAACCAGAGACTGTATTGGTAAGTGAAATAAATCAGACACACATGTGCAACACTGTATTATCTTGCTAGTGAGAATCAGAAACAATAAATAAAATCTGAAAGGTACAATAGATACTATGAAAGGGAAAGAATTTGTTCAATGGGAAAGAAAAATTGGGATGAATAAAAGGACAAAAGAAAGGAAGGAAAAAGATATATTTGTGTTTATATGCAGAATAATTTGAAAACTTGTACTGCTGTTTTTTTTATTTGTTTATTTTTCTTTTTTCTTTTTTTTTCACCAGTTCTCAAATTCAGGACTTTGTGGTTGCCAAGCAGGTGCTTATTCTACTGTGCTACATCTCCATCCCTGTACAGCCAATCTCTGCTGGTCTTGTAAAAAGACCAATTAATGCTTAAAATTTATTTCTTTTATTCCTATGTTTTCTATTTGTAATTTCTTACAACTTTTTTGGTGTTGTTTTGTCCTGCTTTTGTAAAACCCCTTTTGTCTATTTATATTTGGTAACCTACACAACTAATTCGAATCAATCAATACAGCAACCATTATTGAATTCCTATTACTTTTTTTAGTGAAATTTTGTAACATTTCTGAAGCTGTTTTAGTACTATTTTGTATTTTTAAAAAATAAATAACTTCTACAGTAAAATATTATCTGTCTTTAATTTATCCTGCTTTCCAATATAAATTATTAATTCACATTTTATATATTAATATATTATATAACTAGGCAAAAGTAATCCTATATATGAAAATGGAAGCCAAAATAAAGGTACATAGATAAGTTTTGTATTATTACATGTAATACTGTCACACATATAAATATATAAATTAATGTATAGTATTATATTTAAGTGTATTGAAAATTATATGACTACTAATTTTAATTACTTGAACAGAAAATTAAAAATTTGGATGATTAAGAGTTAGATTCCAAGTAATTATAGTACCATCAAACCCCCTACTACCTTCAGCTAATGATAAATATATCAAATCACATCATTTTTACACTAAAATGAATCTTGTAATCATTGAAGATACTGATTTCATACATAAAAATAGGTTCATGATGGCTGACCAAGACCGAAGCTTTCAAACACTGAGTAAAAGATCTAGGACTCAGTCTTCTCACCATCTGACCATAAATATTCTTACTTATTGAAACACAAATGTATTTGTACACTTACATTGGTAAATTGAACATATGGTCTACAATATGACTAGTTGTAAGAGGAATGATTGGCTAACATAGTAAGTTACTTAATGCCAAAATCATAGGAAACAGCAAACAATGTAACGTGGCATTTTTAGCATTCATCTCCTCAAAGGTGTCTTTTTGTCTTACCAGACTGACTTGGACCACTTTACACAATCTCACTGTAGGAAGAGAAGAATTTCTCGCCTACAGATGATGAGAACAGTGATAACAGTAAAGGAGATATTTTGTGAACAACTATAAGAGGAAACTTTTCAGTAGCAGCACATGAATCAATATTACTTGAATATGGTGAGAAACTAATGCGTACCTTATTTTCACCACTTAACATTTGACTCCAGCCATGTAGATTCTTACCATTAAATAAACTTGGAACACTACACAGCTTATAAATGTATTTCCTTGCATGTGAAGCAGACTGTTTAAAGCTAACACATTTGCAAGAAACAATCCATTACATTTGCTGTTGCTTTTGTCTGTGTTTCCTGTTTTGTTTTTTTTTTTTTAAGAAAATAAGAATGTTACAAAATTTCCAAACAAGATGACAAGAAGTTAAAAATTGTTTTTGGATTGCATATTGTTATCTTCAAAGTAGCTTCTCAGATTACAAGATATAGGCTTTCAAAATTGACCAAAAAGAACTGGGGAGATAGCTCAGTGGTCTGACAGTGGTCTGGACTAACCCTGCTCCGAGCTTGCCAAGCCTGCCACCAATACTGTGTGGTAGTGCTGGCCCCACCTCCAGGGAGTGCTGAGACCCAAATGATACTGGGTGTGGTCCCATGAAGCTGTAATCCCACCTCTTGGGTGTCTGTAAATAGGGAGATCAATCACTACAAGTTCAATCTAGTAGTGAGACCCTGAACACACTGTCGAACCTTCCCTAAAATACAAAAGAAAAAAAGAAAAAAAAAAAAAACCTTAGGTGCGCAACAGTCAAAGGCTAAGAACAACCCCACATTTATCAAGCATTTGGGAGGTGCCAGGCACCAGCTGGAGTATGTTTACACAGGCTGGAATGTGTTTACATATGTGGTTCTCCTTTAATCTACACAAAGATCCTAGGAAAAAAAAAAAAAGAAGAAATGTGAGTTGTTATGATTGCTGAACTGTTTAAACTAGATCTTTGTCAAAATCTGGCCCATTCCAGCCTTAAGTCTACCCCAGAAAAAATGATGACATGCAGATCTTAGTACAAAGGCCTGTATCAGAGCCATAGGCTCCATATCTCATCCCTTTCCTCACAGATCCCAGGCAGCCCCAGATGGAGGGTGCTTCAGAACCCAGCAGCCTCTGAGTCACTGTGATGACTGTAATCCCAGAAGGATTCAAAATCTAATGCCCAACTACTGCCCTCCTTCTCTTTACGAGATCCTGATCCAAGGAACAAGCCTGCTGACTAAGTATGCAGCAACTCTGCCAGAACCTGTCTTCTGTAGAGGAATTAGTATGACTGCCATTCCAGGCTAAGCCATGCAGCAAAAATCTCCTTCTTATATAATAAAAAGTTTACATGTCGAACTGTCTTGGTTATTTTTCTCTCATTGCTAAGACAATGTACCTGGCTCCCAAAATTGGGGAAGGAAAGGTTTGTTTAGCTCACAGTTTGTGGAGGTTTCAGCCCATACTCAGCTGGCTCTGAGGCAGATAGAACATAGAAGGAGGCAGCAGTGCTTGTTTGCAGAAAACAGCAAAACAGCAAGAGCAAACTGGACAAGTAGTGGCAACAGTGGCTACAAAGAGGAAGTCTGTCTCCCTTATAGTGCATTCAGGCTGTCTATCCCAGGCTGAGTGTAGCACTCACACCCATAATCCCAGTGGATCATGTATTAATCACAAACTCTAGAAGTTTGCCCCATGATCACATGAGACTTTAAGGGGACAGCTAGACACAAGCCATAACACAAAGGGACTACATGAGTACCCATAGAGATAAACATGGGAGGAGTTTGGGAATCACAGTAACATCCAAAGATAAAAGTTGAAAAAACACTATTATAAGAACTTGCCATAAAATTAGTCACTCTAAAATAAGCTTGAGGTGCTTCTCTCTCATGGTATATCCTAAGAGATTTAGCTACAGAAGACATTCTTGGAAAGTAATCACACCATTCCCAAAGTCTAAATTCATTTCTAAAATCATTAATTGAAATAGTAAGATGTTAAATACATACAATGAGAAAATTCATAACCCATAGTAACAGACACTACAGGCCAATACCACAATTTATTTATTATTTGCTTTGTTTCAATTTTCTCAAATAATATTTCACATCATATTTAAGTACTGAAAATGTAACATTTTAAAATACCATTTGCTTTAGCTATGACATTTCTTTTATAATATTAAAACAATCAATTTTTTTAAAATACCTCCTATTTTCTTTTTCTCTTTAACCTGCTCAAAAGGATTGATTCTTAGGGTGGTAAACAACTTATAAAATTACTCACCAATGAGTAGAAAAACAGAATTCAAAGCCAGCACAACTAAATCTAAACTTCAACTATAATTCATCCTAGGACCAAGCAAAAGGAATACTCTTGGACAGATAAGAACAAAAAATACTATCCAGACCCTTCTGAATAATTCCATTCAACTCTTATTTCTCCTCCCTATATTTTCCTCTAGTTATTCTAGACACAAAAAGATAGTCATCTTATAACTAGTTTTATTTCAAAGGACATCTCTTCAGGGACATCACTGTTCATTTCATTAGAATCCACCAAGTATTCATAATTATATAGTATGAAGATTTTAATAACATTTTAAAGCAATGTCATACCATTGAAATTTTTAAAATTTCTATCACCATTTCAGTAAATGGAATTCCAATATTTTCATTGTTTCCATTTGATCTGATGATTTAAGTTATTTAGGTTTGAGTTCATAAGAGAGACTCCTTTCTAGGAAAGATTATTCTTTTTAAAAGAAATATATCCACCGGTCATGTGGTAATTCATAAAAGTCAAGGATTTTTAAGATATAAATAACCCTGTAGATTAGTAATTATTAACTGGTAATTTAATAATAAATGAAGTATTTGAATTTAGATGCCAATTCCTAGAGAATGACAGGGGTATAACAAATCCATAGACCCGAGAATCAGCACCCGATTAGAGAATGGAACCTTCCAACATTATCAAGCTTAATGTTCTCTGTCAAGCACTGGTCTTGCCCACACTTTTGGTGTCTAATCAGGAGCTCAGCACTCCCCGTAGAGTGAAATGCCTGCCCAGTGAAAGGGCCCTCGAGTTGGCCTTCCCAAAAAATTATTCACCTTTTGAGCTCTGCCTGTGAGCTGCAACAAAAAAGAATTAATACTTACCGATAGAACTTTTGCAAAAGAGAAGAGGATCAAGAAACTGGATAGAAGAAAAGGGGGCAGGGAAGAGGATTCAAAGAAATTAAAAAGTGTTAAATCCCTGTAGGAACCCTCCAAGATGAGCTACTCATTATGTACTGTAAACATGCATAATACAAAGAAACAGAACTAACAGGAATGCATAGGAATGAAAGTCCAACTCCTGCTTTGGGTTCATATTTTCTCCTGGGAATAAAACAGATGTAACATTATACAATGGGTGATTTATGGCACCAATTTGAGTGAAAGAAGCTCCACTAAATTAGCTCTGCAATTCTCCACCCTAGGGTGTGGAAGACCCACCCTGTAATGGCAAAATCCAAGAATCACAAACTTACAGACACTTTACAGCAAAAATTAAAGTCAGTTCACAGCCTGCGACCATGCTCATGCAGCCCATCATATGCTTAGACTGCTGGGCCCAGTTATCCCTGACTATGTGCAGCCAGCTGCTTCTTTCTCATAAGCAGTCAGGTCAGCTTGACCACAGCCAGCTGCAATATCTGCTTTTCAACTTAAAGTATATACATACGTAACTTTGTTTCAGCTTGCTTCAAGAACTCTGTGATTTGTGCCTAGAACACACTGGCCCTATCAAGAACACTTTCAACCTGACACGTTCTTTTCAGACTCCCTCCCTCCCAGAAAGTGCCTGTCTTACAAACAAATCCTTTTGAGAAAACCTGTTTAAAATTACTCTGCCTGACAATACATGACATAATTCTTGTATTCATGTAACCATGTAATCATGTAATAACCCGCTATCAGATTTGTACTTCCTGCTTGCAAGCTGTATTTAAATTGAACTCAAACTTGACTCTGGGCTGATGATTTGAAACTGGTTCCCATTGGCTGCTAGGATTACATTAAAGTTGCCTCGCCAAATCTACTTGGTGCTGAGCATTTTCCTTTTGAGCCTGGATTTTTCCCACAAGAACCTTAGGACAGCTTGTTAACTGGATGCTATAAAGGGAAAATGAAGAAGGCTTCATTGCCCTATGTTTCTTTAGAGGAGCTCCAGGCTTTGCTGCCTTGCACCTTGGACATCATCTCCTGGTACGCAGTGCAGGCTCTACAGCCTTCCATTGCAGACCCTTTGTCCTCCTGATGCAGATTCAAACAGGACTCTGCAGTGAGCGCCAGACTTTTGACTGAATCCTTCAGTCTCCATGTGTGTAAATTCCCTCTGCATGCTACCACATCCAACCCCATGAGTGGCCATTATAATCCAATCTTACAGATTCTTGTGTATTTGTATACCTTGTGTTATATCTGTTTCTCCAATAAACACTGACTGATATACACAGTATGCAAAATGCTGGGCTAAGTCCATGTGAACAGTATGACTGTAGCTACTGACGACCTAAGAGTCCTCTCCCAGGCCCTGGAAAAGTATGAGACTGAAATCTTCCTTTATTTTTTATCTCACTTGAAGGGGCTTTAATGAGGCTGTGTTGGTGACATAAGTGGTCAAGAGTGAGGAATGTCTTTTAAGTCATCTTCCATTAGAGCAGTGATAATGAATCTTTTAGAGACTGGATGCCAAACTACAATCCTCAACCCACTTATCACAAAGCGCCAACACTGCAGTTAAACTAAACACAGAGGTTTTAGTTTAGAAAAAAAAAAAAAAAAAAAAAAAAAAAACCCTCAAGGGCCACCAAGATAGCTCACCAGACTAAGTGCCTGCTTAGGCAAGAGCATGGAGCAGGGTTTGCTTCCTGGTACATATGCCAGGCTGGCCCTGCTCCTGGGCCTGCTGAGCTGGCTACAGAGTCTTGGATTGGTGGCACACACCTGTAGTCCCAATGCTGAGGAGGCTGAAAACAGGAGGATTACTATGAGTGTGAGCTGCATAGTGAGACCCCATATCAAATGCATTAAAAAAAGAAAATAAAAGGAAAAAGCAACTCATACATTAACATTTTTTACTTCAAAAAACAAACAAACAAAAAAAAAACCTAGTAATTTCCCATGCCATTGGTTCATTACCACTATATATAGTCACAGAACCCTCACTTCAACCCCACCTTTTCATCATCTGTAAGAATTAGTTGTAATGGCAATGGAAAATCCTGAGTGGAAGTAAATGTACAATCCTCAATTTTCTAAAATACTGAGAGAAATTGCATAGATCAAAGAGGTGGCTCTAATTCTGGCAAAAATCCTAGGCCAGATTCTGATAGCAATGTGTTTATAACTCATAGGAGTAGACTAGGAAGATGTTTCCATATACTTAAAATATGATTTTTCATACACTATTAATGTAAAAAAGTAAAGCGCCTGGATTCCATTGAGCTGAGTTTTAATCTACCCACTAGGTAAGTAAACTTGGGGCAATTTTTCAAAATCTACTCAAGCTCCAAGTTTTATTCTTAGCTATAAAACAGAAATAACAAAGTCAGTTGCTCAAAGTTTCCAGACTAAGATACATCACTCCTTTCTCAGATCCCTGTTCTCTTCTAGGAATGAGATGCTAACCTTGCTTTTGGTTTAACCAATAAACAACTCATCATTCCTAAATGTACAACCAGCAGCACATAACAAAGGCCAGCACCTAGAGGTATCACCAGCAATGATGTTCAAGACACGCCATGATCTTCTGCCTCCAGAACTCCCAATTCTGACCCCTGAAGCCTCCTCCAGTCCGCTGCACCACTAGAAATTGGGCCCCGGTCCAGTACTGTAGAATATAAGGTCCAGCAGCACACATTAGGCAGAAGTTAATGTTGGAAAGTTGTGTTTTCCCTCTCATTTCCACTACACAAGTCTTTTGGAAGACTCAAGCTCCACAAAATATCTCCTGCTCTAACTCAATGCCCTTAAATATGCACATCCACAAAACAATTAAGTTCCATGCCTAGCACCTCAACTCAAACTCTGGGTGATCAGCATCCTTTTAAATTACTCCTTGTTACTGGTGGCCAAAGCGTACACTTCAGTGAACGTAGCTCTCACCTTCTGGACTGTCCAGCAAGTGGAGGACGCTGCTACTTAGCACCATGCCCAGGGGAAGCTCCTCCTCCTCTATCCACATCTGCTCGGAACTTGGCTGCTGAAGCTCCTCATTTCTATCTAGACTCCTACTCTGGTCTACAGTAGAAAAGTGGCCCTCTCAGGGTTATTTAATATTGACAAAACTCAGTTTCTCATTTGCAGAGTGGAAAAAGTAGTGATAACTAGCTCCTATATGGGGCTTACAATTAAATAAATTAATGTATATAAAATACTTGGTCAAAAAATGACATTTAGTAAGCATTCAATAAATTATGGTTATTGTTCTCATTGTCCACATCATCTTTGTTATCATAATTATCATCGCATTCTTAGTTGCTTTTTTATGCTTTACTCAGTATTTATTTGGTGTGTGATACTAGGGATTGAACCCAGAACTTTTGTACTTTGCTATATCCTCAAACTTTTTAAAGATTTTTATTTTATTTTAAAGATAATAAAAAATTAAACCTAATTGAAAATGATACAGAATCCCAAGACAAGATGATAGGAAATCAGTGTGGATATTCCTTAGTTGCTTTAAAAAAAAAAAAAAGTAAGGTTTAGCACAGCTGTAATGCATTTGCATATCTCTGAATTCCCTTGGGGAGAAAATCAACACAGAGTATGAAAGAATCTACTCAGATTTCCTAATTCTGAGGTTATTTTTAATACCAACAAGCAATTATCTGATTCTCTGAATGGCAAGTGGGTGTTCAACAATTCAATGTAGTTGTAGCACTGACTACCTGAAATTAACACAGCCACTTTGGTTTTCTCCTATTTTATTTTATTTTATTTTATTTTATTTTATTTTATTTTATTTTATTTTATGTTTGTGGGACCAGGGTTCAAACTCATGACCTTGAACTTGCCAGGCAGGCACTTGTGCCATGGAGCTATCTCCCCAGCCCCTGTCCATTATTTTAGATGTCAACTGCTAGTCTCAGGCCAATTCGACACTATTAAACAGCTAGCTGTAACTCACAGATTCTCAAACCTCTTCCTCATGCCCAATGAATTCCTCACATGTCTCAAAAAAATAAAAAACTCACTTTATTTATGGTTTCTGATTTATTATAAATGATACAAATGTATAGCCTAATGAAGAGCTATCAGAGAAAGTAGTTTCTGTCCTATGGAGGTAGGAGATATCACCCTCCCAGCACACTTAGGAATTTAGGAAGATAACACCCTCCCAGCACATGGGTGAATCCACAAACACAGTAGCACTGAGTGTTCATTGAGAAGTTTCCATGGAGACCACATTATGCAAGTATAATCTGCTTTTAATTCAACTTCCCAGCCTCTTCTTTCAGAGGTTAGGTCAGGCAGGGCTGAAAGTTCTAAGGTCTTAACCAAGGCTGAGATTTCCTGGTAACCAACACCCTCTCTCGAAGCTATTGTGGGATCCACCAACAGCTACCTTATTAGAACAAAGGAACTTCTCAGGATTTAGGACCACTTAGTTAAGAACTGGGCGTGAACACAGTATCTTGATTCACCAACTTAACTCTCTCTACCATTGTGTTCACAAACCAAATTGGATGAGAACCAAATCTAATTTCACTGAAAGGTCAGTAGGGACCCTAATCATTGAACTGGATTTGATTTTCATCCAACTCAGTTTGCAACCAGAATTATAGAAAGAACAGGTTCATATGCACCAAGGAACCACTGCAGTTATTAGAACAAAAGTCATCTCTATCACGCGCATCACTAACGTAGGTTGCAGATCTGTATGTGGAAGCAGGGACAAGGACCAAGTACATATGTACTTGTTACTAAACTACACCTCTGCAGGAGACAGTAGCCCGTAGAAAATTCCAAAGTGTTTGCTAAAAACGTTGTAAACTTTATTCACTGAAAGAGGAAAGCAACATGTTCCAGGTGCATTAAAAATGTTTATCACCAGAAAAAAAAAAAAAATGTGGCATAGGAAAATGTGTAACTCTCTTCCCAACAGTCACAAATACAATTAAATTTACCTTCACCTCATAAAGCCAAAAGGCAAGTATATTAGTGAGCTGATGACAAGGACGCCCTGAACATGGATGTATGATCCAGGATATAGTCTCCACATGAAAAATAAACTGCACAGCAATAACAGCAGCAGCACTCGGAGAACAGTGGGTAATCAGAGAGCAAACAACAGCCTTGGTGGAGAGGATTTTGCTTCAGTCTCCATAGGCACCTATGCCATCAGATCCAGCCAGAAGCCTTTCACAAGATGCACTCTGAACACTATGAAGCTGCTAGTTGGTGCGTTATTTATCATCTTCAAACACAACGTTTTAGAAATATCCTTACCTATAACTACTTCCTTCATTGTGACAGTATTTACCATGCTCAGGTTGACAAAATTCTAAAACGCATTGGCAAAAACTATCAGAGAGTCTTTGGCAGGACATAGCTCCATTAAAATGAAAGAAGTCAGTTGAAGAATCAGAGATCACAGGCAGGTTCTGGAAGACTCTAAGTCAATGAAAGGAATTCACTAAGAGTATGAGGTAGCTAAGTATAAAGGCTAAGTGGTTAAAACCTACAGTACTCAATAGAAAAAAGCAAAGGGGGTTATATTTTTTAAAATGTCACAAGCCTGCATTGTACAATTTTATATTGTGTTAACCAAATTCATCTTCACATCTTCACTTAGTTTATCTCAGAATTATTTTCAAATTTTTCAACTAATCTGTTTCAAGCATTTTAAAAGAAACTTATTGCCTTTATTATTAATTATGAAGCCCTCCAAACACAAATACATACTCAAAAGCACATTAATAAAAGCATATTCTCTCTTTATTTCATACATTCAACAGAAAGGAAATATGGCATATGATGTCCCAGTATATATCGACGTTGTGTATTGTAATATATAATGAAAACTTTCACATCCTAGAAATCACTCACTTCTAACCTAACAAACTGATGGCTAGTTATCCTATGAGATAATGAGATACATACTATTTACCATGTTATTAACTTATAGATCTCTCTTTTAATTAAGCTCTTGATTATCCTGAAGCAACTATTTCTGTGATTTTCTTTCCCATGTGTTAGAGGGTATCCAATTCCAAGAAAAGATAAATGTACTTGTGTTTAACCTCTGCTGGAGTTCAGTCTTGTTCAAAGTGTCCTATTTTATTTCCAAACAGGCTCTGATCATAAATAGGCTTTTCTGATATTATTATTATTTTGCTTTGCAGAATTTGAAAGCTCTGAAGTGGAAACTAATAAGTTCCATCATTATTTCAAGTTGAGTTTAGGTCTTTAGGTAGCACTGTGTGTGCTTCAGAAAAGGTGACCAGATCTGTCTTTCCAAGAAAGGACTCAAAAGCTACTGACTTCTAAAATATTTAGCAACCACTGCTGATAACTGGAGCTCGTTCTGCAGCCACTTCTCTAGCCAATCCTACAGACGAAAAGCTTTCTGTTGAACAGCAGCCATAGTAGCTGACCCTATGAAGTCAAGCACTTAAAAATGTCTTATGTTCTTTAGCAGAACAAACATTTGATCACACAAGCATGTAAACAATATTTATTTACATATGTTACAAAATAAACTGGAGCCTTACTTTCACTGCCTATGAAACTTTTAGCTCAGATTTTGGCATTGTGAGTTGATCATCCAGTTCCTTCAATTACCATTTGTCAAATGTAAAATTTGATAACTTAGCAAAAGCAAAATATCAAAATATAGAAAATACCTAATTTTAAGATATTTTGCCCTAAATACTCAAGTGAAATATTTGCCTTTTTTTCTGGGTGCCCCTCCTCAAGGTGTTCTGGAAGAAATAATTAGGTTCAAAGTTAGACATCTTAAAATTTAACTTCACAGCCTCAGTATATAGCCATTTTACCTGCTAATAGTCTGACCTCTTATTATGCAATAAGATGACCTTTTACAGTTACTGAAGATGAATTTGAGTAGTTCCAGAGCCTTGAAAGACAAATTATGACCCAGTGGCAGTCTAACTAGCTAAATCTGTAGTTATAACATTAGTAATTGAACAATATGAATGGATAATAATCTGGGCTCTAAAGCTTGATTGCCTGGTTTGAAATCTTGCTTTTATCGTTTATTCTCTGTGTGACATTGGGAAGTTAAACTCTTACTTTTCTTCTGTATAAGTCAGGGATAACAACAGTGCCCTTATCAAAGAGTACTGTGATTCTCAGCCAGTGTTTCATTATCACCCCATTATTTCTATGGGATTTATAATGTTCATTCCTAATGATTAAATTATATTTTCTTAGTAATGAAAACAAAGAATAAGTTGAATTACAAAATTAGTTAAAATTAAAGTTATTCACTGGAAAAATAGTATAAACCGGGTATAGTTCAATTTAATGTTAAATACATAGACAGTAATGTACCTTCATCATAATGTATACTGGGAATCAAAAAGGTCACCATATTAGTATTTAAAAAGTGGCACAGTTAACTACTTTACTGCTAAAAGATGTTTTAACTCCACATTAAGTAGACATTTAATTTATAGTAACAATTTCTAAACTGATTTAAAATTCACCTTTCCCTCACCTTCGTAGAGAAATTATTCATATTTTACAAAATTTTACAGTTCAGAAGCAGTACTGCTATAATAAGCAAGCAAAAATATGTCTTCATATCAAACAGTATTTTTAACTTCATAAATGTACCAGAGGCCCACAGCTTGGGAGGCCTTCAATCATGCTGACCAATGTTTATTACCACCCTTTATCACAGTACATAATTGTTTCTTATAATGACATAAAAATGTGAAAATGTCTTCTGGGCATAAATCATCTGGCAGAAAGATTGTTTGGCCCATGTGCTTGAAGAAAACAATACATTTATCAGTGTTTTTCTGAACTGCGTGAAGTGACTAGTCCTGAATATAAAATGTGGACATGAACTTATCACATTTGGGATTCACTGGGTGATTTGTGTTTTAATGAAATATTTTGAAAATACTAAGAAAATTCAACTAAAGGGCAACTATCTTTTCTGATGGTAATTCTGTTAGGTGAAATAAGACTGAGAATCCTTAGGAACAAAGCCAAAGGCTGGACAGATAATGACTACAATTTATTACTGAAAAAAATAGCCTGTTATTACTGATGCTCAGAGACAATGATAAAGCTTTGAAGTTACCTACCTTCTCCACACACACTTTGATAACTGCCTCAGTCACCCATTGTGACATGTGCTACACAATAAGCCCTCCACAACTCAGTGATCTCCAAACACAGTAATGCATTCCTACGCCCACCAGTTTGAGGCAACTGTGGTTGAGTTCCTCTGGCTGGCAGCTCTGCCTGAGTTTGTGGGTTATCAGATTGACCTACACTGTGGGTTGGCTTCAGATCTGCATTACGTATATGCAATCAATACACATAGATATTACCTAGGGATTTTATGAGGGAGCCCTAGAGCACAGAGCAGGGAAAGAACTTTTGAAAGCCTCTGCTTGGATCTCATCTGCTGGCATTTGATGGCCAAGGTAAATTGTATGACCAAGCTCAACATCAGTGGGGTCAGTAGACAGATTTAATCTGCATAGGTCTTGGCTTTCTCTATGTACCTTGTCCACTACTCCATTTCTAGGCTTAGATCAAGATTTCCATACATTCTGCACAATTGGCTGGAAATTTCTGGACCCTAACTGATGGCTGGGCTAAAACACATCTTCCTCTCGTTGTTTGTCATTTTCTTTCAAGCAGCCTGTTTCTTATTTCCCAAAGTACATATGGCTTAGACCTTGTAGGTTAGAGGACTACACAAATTTGCTAAAACTCATAAGTTAAAAACCCTGACTCTCACTGTGATGGTATTAGATGGTTTTGGGAGGGTTGGAATCAGGCACAGGGAGCCTTCTTAATGGAGTAAATGGGAATTTACTATCTTTTTAGGCACATTTTAACGAATTTCCTTTTCATACATTCAATTTGTTGTAATAGTATTTCTGATGGTAGAGTGTGAAGTTAAATGTGAGGTTTGTCTTTACAATGTTTCAACTAAGGTTGAGTTGAGCAGTCAAGAATTTAGGTTGTGAGTTATTGGCCCAAGGTCATAAGTAAGTTAAAAAAAAAAAAAAAGGAAATAAAACCAAGGTTTTTCCACCTTATTTCAATGAGCCTTCACTCTGCCTCTCTCCATGTTATTATTTACATCAACAATGCCACCAAAATTCTCATGTGTTTGAAGGGTGATTTTCTATACATCTACTGATGAATACAGTAGCTAAATGTGCCAGAGAGATCTGTCACTGGAGACATCACTTGGAAAGGTGTATCTTCCTCCCCGACCCATACCTTATTGACTATGACAAAATGAGTGGTTTCGCCAGCAGACCCTTCCACCATACTGATTCTGTCTTGGTGTCAGTGAGCCAGGGAATATACCTTCTGATGCTGTGAGCCAGATTACAATTCTCCTCTTTTATGTGGCAGATGTTGGATATTTTGTTTCAGTAACAAGAAAGTTGCTAAGACACCCTCACAAATCCATTTAGTTTGTGTTATGGATTGAATGGTTGTGTGTTCCCAAAACGCATAAGTTAAAAACCCTCTCACTGCGATGGTATTAGATGACTTTGGGAGGAATGGAATTAGGCACATGGAGCCTTCATAAAAGAAGTTAGTGCTCTAATGAATGAAGGCCCAAAAGAATTGTCTCACTGTCTTTTCTTCAGAGGAGGAAACAGTGAGAAGTCAGTTATCTGCAACCCAGAAAAGGCTCTCACCAGAACCTGACCGCACTGGCCTCCAGGATGGTGAGAAATGAGTATATGTTCTGAATGAGCCAACAGTTTTTCCTACTTTGTTTTAAGCAGCCCAAAATGACAGTTTTGCTATAGCTAAAACCTGACAAGTTGCCTGTTTTCCTATTTACTATTATTTCCTTAATGTATTCAATGAAATACAAGAGATTAAAGACCTGCTTATCAATTTTTTAATCATCTAATAAAATGTACAAGCCTAAACATGAATTTTGTGATATTCATTAATGTGTATTGGAATGAATAAAATTAAGGATTTAATCTTAGACTCCTGTTCTTTTATTTCCCACTGCAACATGAATTTTCATCTTCACTGACTTGGCTTCTACAAGTATAAGAAATGTCTTCATTCTGCAAAGATTTTCTGATTTTTAATATATTCAATCATTAAGCTCCAAAGTCCAAACTGATATGTGTCTGTTAATTTTCTTAATTCAGTCACACAGCTGCTATTGGCTGAATAATTTTTGTAAATCTATTTGTGTTAGGCAAGAGAGAACCAGCATCAAATACAGAGATACTGTGTTCTACCTTTATAATCTATTTGAAAATCCTCAGTATGATTCAATTCAAAAAGCTTAGAATATTCTGAATTTGCAAAAGTTCAATCTCTAGACATCCTATTTGTCTCCTATAATATTGTGTTTCATATCAATATGCTATTTACTTTGTCTTAACATGATAGGGAATCAAAGACATTTTTTCCTAAGAAGTACATGGAAACTTTGCTTCTTTAAAAATAAGAAGTAAATCAGACCAGCAAGATAGCTCAATGGTCTAAAGCTCCTGCTTAGGCAAGCTTAGGAAAATGCACAGGAATCACAGTTGGATTCCCAGCTCCACATGCTACACCAGCACTGCCTCCATGGTGGGCTCAGCCAGCCACAAAAAAAAAAAAAAGGAAAAAACTTTATTTTTAAGTGAGTTTTTGTAGCACTTATTATGTGCCAAAACTGTGCAAAGAACTTTGTACATAATTTTATCAAATTATAATACACATTTTGTGAGGAATGATTGTCCCCATTTTACAGATGCAGAAACTAAGCCCTATCCTAAGTTAGGCAATCTGTCCAATGTTGCCATAGAATGAAAATGTCAACAATCTGGATGTATATTCTCGGTAAAATTTTACCTAAGCTAACACTATTAACCAACTCATAGCTATATAGACATTCAAAATTTCCCCATTCATCATTCTATTGTCAAGAATGAGAACATTCTCATTGTATTTATATCTACACATTTTCCCCTTGGAAATGTGTAGTAAATCAAAGGGAAATAATCCTGGGTCAACTCTAGGAAATGTAAGCATATAAACTTCACATACATTTACATATTTGGTTTCTAACTAGGCAATGACTTTGATACATTGAAGATACCTCTTATTTAAACTAATATATACTAGTTTTCCATAAAAGCTAAACAAAATGCAAATTACTAAACTTCTCATATATGCTTTTATTGTCTCCTGGGTGTGAGAGGCTACTTCTCCCTTATTTGCTTACCCCATATACCTGCTATAAGCCCTCGGGTATAGCACTTGATAAAGGTCATGGAGTAAAATTATTCAAAGGAACATCATAGTGATATGAATGAAACATGGATGTCAGGCTCCAGAGACTTCATCAAAATATGCCACAGTGAACACATTTGTCAGATGCAGTTAGAAGACCTACATCTAAGGTGTTTTAAAACATATCAGTTATGCCCCCCAAGTGTGGGCTAAGGAATATCCTAAATGCTTCTCAAGGAAAATTGCACTTAACTTTATTTCGTATTTCATTGATACGGAAGTTGAAGTTCTGAGAGTTTGTGTAACATGGACAGTGGCTAATGAAAGGGGCAGATCTTAAAGGCCAGTGACTTTATCATTATTATTTAACTATGTTAAGACTATGCTATGCCGCCTCTTTAAAAACATGAATAAGCTGTATGTTTTCTCATGTAGAAAATTAGACACTACTATATTCTGGTTCTATTTATTCATAGCAAAAATTTATATTGATGTGACACCTTATATGTACCTATCACAAGGAAATTGTTTCAAGTTTTACCCAGACCTGGTTATATTTTTAACTTTTTTTCTTTTTTTTTTTTTTTTAATCAGGGGAAAGCGCGAACGCAGTCCCCCACTACCACAAATTATGCAGTCGAGTCTCCCACATTTGGAGAAATCGCAGAGGTCAACCTATCCGGAGTGCAATGGATAAGCCTCGCCCTGGGAAAACCACCTTTGTGATCATGGTATCTCCCCTGCCAGGTAAGTATTAACTTTTGTTCTTTTACTCTATTTGTATATTATCTTAACAATAGGGCTAAAAAGAGAAAGGAATGAACTGAGAAAATGTTTCTATTACCAGTATTCTTCAATTACCAGCTTTCCTCTTCACAACTACATAAATAAGGGCATATAAATACCCTAATTAATATCCATTTTTAACTCTATGCCATGTTTTTATTGCCATCCTCTCATTAAAAATCTAATGAGCATTAGCATACTGACAAGAATAATAAATGCCAACAATTCATATTCAGTTATTAAAGCTAATGGTTTTCCTATTGGAATGTAATATATGCTTCAGCTTTTTTTGCCAAAAGCTCAATGATACTTTTATCTCCAGCCAACCAATTGCACATTTAATTTAATACCTATTAAATGCAAACAGCGACTCAGAAATTGCATTAGAGTTGTTACCCAAACCATCAAGAGCCGGCGACTAGAAAGAGATTAGGTAAAGGACGAATGTTAGGAACAGAAGAAACATGATAAGGACACTCGTGCCTCAGCAAAAGGGGCTTCCTGTACAAAGTGAGTCCTGCAACAGCCTCGGGGCCCAAGAGCAGCACAGCTGGTACTGCTTCTCACACAATGCAGAGAGAACAAGAAATTTAAGCAATCTTCTTTGCAAAAATACTCCCAGTGAGTAAATCTCAGCTCCAAGTCCTATTTTGTATAGTTTCCAATCGACACTTTTACTTCTTGGCAATGCGAATTCTCTGAATTGTTAATTTGACTCTTTCAAAAGGAAAGGAAAGGGTTTTTTTTAATTTAAAAATTTTAACTGATACACAAAATTATATGCACTTGTGGAATACTATGTGATATTCTGATACATATATACACAGTGTGATGCTTAAACCAGGAGAGACAGATGACAGATAAACAGACAGACAGATCTTATCATTTCTTTTTGGAAGAAACATGAAAAAATCCCTCTCTGTTTTTGAAGTACATATTACATTACTGTTATCATTATCACCTCCTGTACAGTAACACACCACCACTGCTTACTCTTCTCTATCCAAACCTAACTATAACTTGATCAACCCTCTCCTCCCCTACCACTCTCCCAGCATTCCCTTCACCCTAGTTTTACTTAATAAGATAAATTTTAAAAGGTGTAGAAATTGATTTGGACACCATGGAAGACCTTTGAGTCTGAACAACTTATTGGACATGAAATTTTAAAAGTTTTCAAGTGTATGTTTCTGATAAACATAGATGGATAGATTCTCTGTCTGAATTATGCTAGATCTATACAATATCAATATTAATGCCTAGTTATTCTTTTTATTATTATTAATTTTTTGAGAAAGGATCATGTTGTGTAGTTCAGGGTTGTAGTCAGGGTTTGCAAAGGAAAAAAATATAATACAGGGAACATAATTTGTAGGATTATTTTACAATATCCACCCATAGAGTCAAATGCAAAGGGGTCCAGGATATCTGTCAAGAGACTAGCGCCCCCTAGAGAATCCATCTGAGGCCCTGAATCCCATAGCAATGTCCTGCGTGAGTCCAGCTGAAGATGTAAAGCCCATGGCAATGTTCTCCATGAGGCCAGAGGCCTAGGGCTCATGACAAAGTCTCACGCAAGTCTGTATCAAGGATCTGCAATAGGAAGGCCCTGAGATCAGTAGTGGAAGCTAGAAAGCTTGCACCATGGGGATGAAGGTTCTGTGCTAGTAAGCTGAGGGATCCACCCTGAAGCCAGGAAGTGACCCTCCAAGTAAGGGCCAGCTCAGAGAACTGCAGCCATCCTCAGGGACAGCAAAGCCCTGAGCTCCTCCAATGATGAGAACAACTGAATTCATATCAGGAAAATCAGCATGTCACGCTTCTCCAACAGAATCAACAGTATGCTATCTTCCCTCCTAGTTCTCTTTTTATGCTGTTGATCATAATCCTCTGATGGCTCTCTGCTTCCAGCACACATTGATTCAGTTCAACTGGTTGTTACAAGTTCACCACTAGTTGTCAATCTACTACAAGGGTGGCTTTGAACTCACTGTATAGCCTAGGCTAACCTTGAACTCTTGTTGAGCTTCCTGCCTTGGCCTCCCAAGTGTTGGGATTGCAGGTGTGTGCTATCACACCTGACTCAACGCCCACTTACTTTAAAACACTGATAACAAACACTGGTTTGAAGTCTGAATACTACTGTACATTTATTCGAAATGGTCCCCCTCCCTTTGAAATAAGCACTGTTATAATTATTAAGCTTTAGATGGCTCTTTCAGCCTCAGGTTCTAGAAATGTAAATATTTTATTTTACAAACATTTAAAAAGTCTCTTTACAAATCAGCATCAGCAAATACTATGTAAATTCATGGAAAAGGCTTTCTTTTTTTTAAGAAAATTAATGTATTAAATAAGTTCTTTCAGTTTCAGGATTAAATGTTTGTCAAAGAATTAAAAATGTTCAAACAAGGTAAGCAACTTCAGAGGTGAAGATTTTAGGAAGAGATAGGTGTTGTGTCTTCTGAGTTTTTTTTTTTTTAATTTTAGTTTGTGGATATTGTGCAACGGTAAGTAATGCTTACCATTACTGTTTTTTGATGCAATTCATTACCTATCCAGCTCATTAACTTGAACAGCTGCAATCCTTCTCTCCACAACTCTGACAAAGCTACATCTTTCTCTCCACAACTCTGATGAAGCATAAGTTTGCTTACTCTTGATTTTAAACTGGTGGACCCCAGCCTTCACTACTCTTACTTACAAAACTTACTGTTTTCAGTTCACCTGGACCCACTATCCCTATTCACAAAACTACTACAAATAGCAGAATTAGTGTAAATACATAGACTATTCAGTGCCTTCATATACCATGAATGACACTGTGTTTGGTCTCTGACCTCCAAGTTTCACATCTTCTACACTAGCCATGAAACCCTTACAAGCTGACCCAGGAATTTCTAACAATGAAACCATCAAATGCAAGGTTGATTGCCTTTCTAAGCTTCACCCTCCTCATCTTTAAAAAAGACACAGCATAATGACAATCTTGAGAATTTTTAAGAACATATATAGTGTAATTGAGAAGCCTCTAGTACAATGCTCAGCAAGTATTGGCTTTTCCTTAAGTACTTCTGCATACAGAAATATTTAGAAACAAATCAGGTGAAAGTTGAACTCATTTTAGACATTTATTTAGAAAGTCCTTAGAAAAATTTCGCATAAAGATGGAACCCAATCATACAATACTGAATTTGATCTTATTATAGCACTTCTTTAACAAACAATGAAACTCCATTTGTCAATATTTTACTTTTAACTTTTTGCTTCTTAATACATTATAACAATACATAGGCTTCTACTTTCTGGTCTTCATTATATTTCATAAAATAAATTAATAACTCTCCAATTATTTCTATAATAATTTAGAAGACTTTGATATGCTTTGAAGTTATCTTATTTCTTTTAGTTGTTTCCCAGAGCAATGGTTCTGACAAGCCTCACCAGGTCATCCACTATGCTTACATTAGTCTCTAAGGACAGGCATTGCCTGATGTTTAACTCATATTCCTGCTCTCACTGCCAACACAGAGGCTAAGCAGGTGACACATTTTCTGCTGTCCTCCCCAACAGATCAGTAGGGCCATGTTGTCCCAGTTACAGCTGATGTGCTGATACGAAAGCCTCATGTGTGGATGGTAGACAGAAGGCAGCTGAAAGAGCCTCCTCTCACTAAGCGCCCCATTCCGCTCTACTACTACCAAACCAAGTGTCATGGTGAACATTCCCTCCCCACTAACATGGACCAGTGTCCACTCTTCAACCCAAGTCTGCACTGGCTGACTTTTCTCACCTGTTTTCCTAGTCTGGTTTCTTGGGTTCACTGCATTCCCTTGGGAAAACACAGATACTTCCCCTAGGTCTTTATCTCAGGTGAATTATAGGCTAAAATGTGCTTCCATTGCTCTAAGTCTATGTCCACTACATTTTTTACAAATTCCTAAAGTTTCACTACACTTCCTACAAATTTCTGAAATCACTTCTGTTATAGTACTAACAGCAATTTTAGAATACACACACACACACATGATTTTTGGTCATTTTAATGGGATCAGAGGAATAACAAATCCCTTCAAATAACTGGGTTGAAACAAAAACTTCTACCTCATATTCTGGAAGGCAGACATAATATTAAACAAAAGGTTAAGAGGGATTAAAGGGGTTGATGGCAATTTGGGGAGGGAAATTGCTAGAAAGTATTTATAGACATTTGTACCTGAAGAAATCTTAGTTTACTGCAAAACTGAGGAAACTTTGAGAATAATATTCTGTGAAAGAATTAAATAAAATGATTTCGACATTAGGATAATGGAGAAAGGTGAAAATATGCTTAATATTTCAGTCATCTAGGATGCGATAACATCAAGCAAGTCTGTGGAAAAGGGAAGATTTTAGGTGTAAAATATAAGACAATTTTAAGTACATTTTAGTTACATTTGAGATGAAAGCAGAATGCTAAAAGAAAAAATGCCCTGTTGGCAGACCAGATGGAGACATAGGACCTGACCTTTGTCCTGGTGTGGCAGAATTTGAGAGGAAATCAACTAGGACCTGTTCTCTGCAGACTCCAACATAGATATTTTCTGTCAGGGGGGACAGACCAAGACATGAGGTCTTTAGTTGCAATCACTAAGAAAGTGAAGCCTGGAAGAAGAAACCTGGTCCGTTTCCCATGTTGGGTTCACTTTGCCCAAAATTATTCTTTATAACATTCCTGATACTTTTCTCCATTTTGATTTCATTTCTTCCAATTGACTTGTGGCTATCTTTGTAACTGTGTACCACTTCATAAGATTTCAAGATTTTACTGATATTTTCTGCTATTTGCTTACATAGAAAGTGAAATTTTTATTAATATCTTGGTCCCAAGATATTCATTAAAAAGCTATGAAAAAATCAAAGTTGGCTTTTCTACTAACTTCAATCTAAGTGACCTATTTCAATGTGTAATATGGCATAACTTTATCTAGTCTGTGATAATTGGGTCAACTTTGAATCTGACTGGTAATATTTCTGATCAATTCAACATAATTAATTTAGTAAACAAAATGTCAAGAGATTCTCTCTATTCCAAGTTCTTTCTTAATAATCCATATCCCAAAATTCACTTTTTTCATTCACTAATTTTAATATCTAAACTGTAGTTTAAATAATGATTTATTCTTGCTAGCCTACTTTTGCCAAATTGTTAGAGGTAGAAGTCACTAGGTTATTTTGTATATGATAATAGCCTATTTTAAAAACTCAGAATAAACCTTCAAGATAGCAGATGCATTGAGAAAAGAAATTATCAGTTACCAGTATACTTAAAAGAATAGTTGAGATAGTTTTAAATCAATAGCAAAGAACATCCTATTATATTCACTCAAAATGATCACATCTCAAGTACATCCCAGAGAATTCTTGCTGAGATGACTGTGTTCAAAGATGCAATATGTTTATAATATCCATGTGCCTTCAACAAAAGGAAAAAAAGAACAGAAAAAAGAGGGGCATTAAAGACCAGCTAAAGTATCCTAAGGTCATACTGCTAAGCCCATCACATAGCAGTGAATCTCTCTACTCGAAAGCTCAAAGCAGAGTTATAGCGCTTCATAGCAATGGGCTCAAAAGACAACATTCAGCAGAGAAACATAATCTAAGTCTCCCCGAAGACAGCTGGAGGTTAAAATAAAGGGGCTGAAAAAGGAAGGTATTCAACTCCACCAACCGTGGGGGGAAACAGATACCTCCTGAAACAATGAGAAACAATCTCCAACTGTACCAAAAACGAAGTTTCATGGCAGTGATTAAGCAAAATTAGTTAGATATTTGCTGCTGATAAGGGTCCTTGGTGGGCCATGGTGATAGCTCAGTGGGCTAAGCACCTGCCAAGCACAAGCACTGAGGTTCAATCCCCAATAACACATGCCTTGCCACCCTGCCCCAGGCCTATGGAGCAGGCCACCAACACTGGGTGTAGTGGCTGGTGGTGCATGCCTGTAATTCCAGCACTGGCAGTGAAACAGGAGAATCACTACAAGTGTGAGCTGTGTAGTGAGACCCTGTACCAAATACATATTTTGAAAAAAAAAAGAGGATCCTTAGTAAAAGAAAAAAATCTATAAGCAATATAATAAATACATGATCATTTACTAAATGGTAAAGATACATGATTATTTGCCCTTCATTCTAGAGAGCTTTAGCATACATGTCCTCAGGAGAGGAAACTGGGTTTTTATTCCTTGTGGGTTTGCATGTGGTGTAGATCACCTGCTGCATGCAGACACGGGGATTTGGTAGGGTGCTCAGGCTGGGACCTGGATGCTAAGGTGAAAGAAAACATTCAGCAGGCAGCAAAAGCCAAAGTGGCAATTAGTGACAGGAGTGGGCATGGCCTGTGAAGTCCAGAATCCATGAAGCAGAGGTCCCATGGATAGAATTGAAATCAGGACCTCCAGGAAGCACAGGTTGTTGGGAACAGCAAGAAAAGCCCTCTGGAAAATGGCATTTCTATGCTTTTGCAAATTTTTCAAACTGTCACCTGTGTCAACTTTTTCAACTCTATTTTATTTTTGCATTGTTTTTGCATAGATAGTTTATTTCCTAGACTGTAACATGAAAACAGTAACATTAAACTGAAAATACTTCATCCAAGCAAAATGTATGAAACTGTTCAATAAAATAGAAAATACTGGATATGCTGGTTACAAGTGCAATGCACAGAGAAGCCCAAAGACCACCAAAGAGTAACGCAAGAGAAGTTACAAATCAAATCTGTATGATAAACTTATTTTTGAAAGCAAAGTTAAAGCAGGAGAGAATTTCCCATTTAAGTGTGATTTAAATTTCATGTAGATATAAAAAGGAATCATATGGATAAACAAAGATGCCATAGGAAAGGGGAAAAAATGGAAGGTCACACCTAGACGTGTCAGAAGGGTCCTGGCCCAGGAGGGTCACCAGAGCTAAGATGCACAAATATATTCTCAGGGCTTCCGCTGACAAAGCAGGAGTCACCTCCTGTACAGAGCAGATCACACTATCATCAGCTCATTCTCTGAGCTCTTACTGTGCCTAAGTGCTTTCCCTCCATAAACTAATTTAATTTCTGAAATAAATTTCTCATAGAGGAATCACTATTCCAATTTTACATATAAGTAAAAATGAGGCTTAGAAAATTTATAGCAATAGTCCCACGTTGCCCAAGTGTTTCTGATACCTAAGTCTGTGTAAGGCATTCATCTCTGCTGAAGGAGAAAGACTAATAAGAGGGACTAATGAAATTATCTGAAGATGTGGCCTAAGTGCTTAAAACATGCCAAGTAGGGGAGAGACCATAAACTTTTAGGAAATCTGTTGGGGACAACCTTGACTGACTGGTTCAATTTAGCATTTTTTGCTAGGAAGAGCAGAGACCAAGATTTAATTTTTGCTCACTCTAATCATCTTCACAGTTCACAGACTCTAACTCTGGCCAGCTGTCAAGAACGTCTACTTGCTGGGTGAGAGAGTGAATACTAAGGACCCATTGCCTCATCTCAGTTCACAGTGAAGGGAGCTGAAGGCCTTCTCTGTGCAGAGCTAACTGTGGATACCATGGGCCCTCGTCTACCTGAGATGTTGCCTCAATGTCCCCAGAGCCCAATGTCACTATGTATTACAACCTTGGGTATTTTATTTCATCTTTAAAATTTTTTAATTCTAATTTTTATTTTTATTTGTGTGGGGGGGACCAGGGTTCAAATTCATGACCTTGCACTTGCCAGCCAGCCACTTGCACCACAGAGCTATCTCCCCAGCCCCCACAACCTTGAGGATTTTATAAAGCATGAATATTTAAGAGACACATCCAGAGATTCTAGATTATTTCTAGTGTGGCTCAAATGCTATTACTTTTGAAATCTCCAAGTGCTGAATTACATGCAGGATGAAAATCACCGAAGCAAATCCATCAAGATATAGCCATTGCAATTACCAATTATCGCCTGAGGGACAGGTGTGATGGCCAATGAAACATGACACTATACTTTTGGAGCATTTCTGGTAATTCTTTTCTAGCTCTTAACAGAAGCCAGGGAAAAGTACAGTTCCTATTCTTTTGGATATTATTATATCTAAAATCGGCACGTGGAACTATATCAGGTATGCTGTGATCCTAAGAAAGCAAGCTTTCAAATACAGTTAATGTTAAAAATAGCAAAATGGAAAGGTTTAAGGACACAGACATGCTCTTTAAAAAAAGAGAGTACAAACTAGTGTTAAAAAAGAAAAATTGCAAATGATACATGATTTCACTTAACAAAGTAATATGAATTTCACAGTATTTATTGCAATGTATAGTGTTGTCTTCTGACCTGTTATTCAAGTTATCAGATATATGCATGCAAAATTGGAAGACAAAAGAAAAAGGAAAAGATATATAAGAAATTAAAACAAAAAGGAGAAATAATTGAAAAAAGGAGACAAAACAAATTATTACCTGATCCTTTTCATAGACCAGCAGAAATTCACAGGCCACGGGGTCTTGATGATTTCTTTGCTACCTGAGATCCATTGGGCCTCTGGACTTCCACCTATGAAAAACAATACAATTGCTTATTACTAACCTTTATGTGAGTCAGAGTTAGCTATTACTGGTACTCAAATCATCCTCGCTGATCTAGAACTTGACAATAATGATTACATTTTATATTCATGTGACCAAATATTCTTAAAGTACCTTAAACTATTACCTCAGTTTTTTTAATATTACCCCTCAAGATTAATTATTTCATTGTTACCATCAATTTCCAAATCTTTCAAGTTTAGAGATATGTCTAAATTTATTATATTTGGAATTTTCCTTAAAGTTAAAAACTGAAAAATTAGAGAAAAGCCATTTCTTGTGAGCTCATTCCACAATGTTCATTTAGTCCAGCCTAGCTCCTAAAGCTTTAATAACTGAAGTATCCTCAGGAATCTCTTAAGGATAAATAACTTTGCTTGCTTATTTATTATTTTTTTTTATTTGCTACACACTTCAGATTTATACTGATCCTCCTATCTCAGCCACCCCAGCAATAGGATTACAGGCACATGCCACCATTTTGCCTGGGTTTGATGGCCAACAGGGCATGTCCTGAGTTCTGGGCTGGCTTGGCATGAGACACTGGGAACTGAACTCAGGTCCTTTCACTTATGAGGCAGGCACTTAGACCACCAAGCTATCTTCCAGCCAGATCTTGCTTCTTTATCATATTTATGTTTATTAAGGAAGACAGTCAACAAACTCTATACACTTTCTATGCACCAGATACTATGCTTTTGCTGAAATACAAAACAGGTTTTCTATTCTTGAGAAGGTTACAGTTTAGAAAGAGAAACAGTTACACCAACAGATAGTTGCAATAGCATGTAACTAATTTATCACAGAGACTACCACTTTGATTTTTACAAAAGAGTCAAGGCAATTTCGCAAGCAGAGAAATACATCTTATTCATTCTTTTCTTAAATCTTCAAAATACTTTACTTTAAAAACTAATCCAGTAGCTAGTAGGGAAATAGAAAAAATAAAAATGAAGCTAAGTGTCCAAAATGAATACAGGATGGAAATGAAATACTTCAATTATAAAGTTAGGAATCTAATATCAAAGCATATACAAAAATATTGAAACTTTGATATGTGACTTGTTTTAAACATCAAGGGAAGACCTCAAAACTGAATATTTTATACTACTATTTTATTTGAAGCAAAGGGGTACTAATGAAATTGCCTGTTCAAGAAGTCATAAATAAAAGCAAAATATCCCTATATCCTTAGGTATCAATTTTCCACATCAATCACCTCTGTTTTGCAAGAAAACTAGCACTGCTCTGTAATGTTCTTCCCATTCCCTAGAAATTTTGGTTTTATATAATATGACTTTAGAAACAACTGTCAAAAAGACAACTGATTTGATTATACCCAAGATTCCTAAGACTGACTAAACAAGATACTTCACAGAAACAGTTCATTTCATAAGCTCTGATTTTTTTCTACTTTTTTCTTGTACAATAGGAAAAATATTGACCATGGAAAAGAAATAATAGGTTACATTTGGTTTTAAGAGGCAGGTGCTCTTTGAAAAGCATTTCTGTGTCTACTATATGAAACAAAAATCTTCAGTCAGTTCATAATGACATTTCATCAGATGCTTAATTCTAGCAGTTAAGTTTAAATATCTTGCCCAAGTTTCAAGTTTCATATTTCTAGAAACATAGCATATGGAAAATGCAAGAATTTACATTAGCTACCTTTAAAATATAAGTAAATCTTGGTTGCTGCTTCTAAAAGTACTTATATTGTACTCTCAAAACATGATTTTTCTAAGAAGTATATGTCTTATTAGTAAGTGTGATTATTAAATATTATCTGATATTCTTTTAGAAAACAAAATAGTTGGAGAATTTGAACCTTCAAGTACAAATATATTTCCTTGGAATATTTTCTACTTCCTAAAATTGTAAGTCTAAACCTTTAGAAAAACCAAACAGGATTTATACTTCGGCCTGATAAGGATGATTTGCAATTATCCATCCTCTGAGTGCCTGGCTTGACATTCAGGTCTTGAGGAGTCTAGCCAGCCTCTACAAGCCAGACTATTGAAGTTGTCCTAAATTTCTTTTATCTAGAAGATTCAATTAAGGTTTATGACAAATCCATTAAATGCAGGAAATAAACTCCATTCTGGAACTGTCAAAAAAGAAGAGCACAGGATAAGCTGAGCAAAGGAGCCTCAGGCACGCTTGACACTAGTCAGATTGCATTATCAGGTGATGGTCCTGCTGGGTGGTGTGGTTCTGGGAAGTATAAGGACTCAACTGGTGACAGGCAACATACTGGGGACCCTTTGAGTGTGGGAACAGTGCAGATGCTACTTTCCAGGGGCAATGTGGACAACTCTATCACTGATGCACAACTCACAAATAGACCATACATCTCAGTCTATTTGCAATCTTTACACAAAGGGTCAGCTAACCGCTTCCTTTATACCATGCAGAGACTGTGTCCTGTATTGATTTCATATTACAGAGAAAATGGGTTTGTCCTGTTTTGCCAATCAGGAGTCTTGAAAATAATGAATTTACGTGTTTACAACTTATAACTCTTAAGAATAACTTTGAATCATATTTTCCAGTTGAACTAACTGTGTTTTATATATTTTATCTTACTTTTTAAAATTATTTTAATGCAGTATGCAGCTTTATCTATTTTTATTTCAAATAAATTATTTGAAGTATAATTCTATCTCTTAAAGTATAAAAATACACACACATACTCCTAGGATCAATGACCCTTAGACTACAAAAGAAAAACCATACATCTAGCAGATCTTCAGTTCCTCCCTTTGAACACTGAGGCTGCCAAAGAAACTATTTTGTTGATTTTATGTTGTTTATCCATTTAAAGTTTCATGTCAAAAAATCTAAATGTTTTAAACTTTATTAAATATTTCTTGTCTTTATGAGTTTTCATGGTTTGGGGTTTTTGCAAGGGGAACAATATAATACAGTATATATTTTGTAACATTATTTTATACAGAACGACCCAATAGCCATAAACAAGAATTGCAGTGTCTTACTTACTCTTCACTCATTGCTGGGACCAATACCTGACACGCAAAATGAAGGAAGGAAAGGTATATTTAGCTCACAGTTACCAGAGGTTTCAGTCCATATTGGCTGGCTCCAAGGCTAAGGGGCACATGTCAGAGAGCAGCAGCTCATGGTGGCAGAACAGCAACAAGGGCAACCAAGGCAACAGAGAACAACAGAGGAGTTGGTTGCTGTCTCTCTTATATTACATTCAGGCTCTCTGCCTCAGGCTATCCACCTCAGGCCATACCCATAATCCCAGCAGCACTAAGATTTATAATCCCAGTAATACTAAAACACATAATCCCAGTGGATCATAAATTAGTCTCAAACTCTAGAACTCCCCACTCCGTGACTGTATGAGACTTTAGGGGGACAATTAGACACAAACCATAGCATGCATGAAGTCTGTTCAGGCACATAAACACTAAAGCCTCCAGCCCAGGGCCTAGATCCTAATATTGTGTGTGAGTTCAGCTAAAGACCTAGAGCCCATGACAATGCCTTCCACAATTCCAACTGGAGGCCTAGAGCCCACAACAAAGTCTCATGCAAGTCCACTTCATGGATCTGTGCTAACAGGCCCAAAGGTCAGTGTGGAGCTAGGAAGTCTATGCCAGCAGGAAGAAGAATTCATGCTGGCAGGCTGAGGGATCTGAACTGGAGCTGGGAAGCAGACCTCGATGCAAGCACCAGAGCTCCTCCAAAAGTACCACAGCCCTTCTCAGCAACAGTGAAGTCCCAAGCTCCTCCTGTCATGAGGAAAGCCAATGAAATAAGCTTCGCTATAAGGCTGAGCAGGGCACCATCTTCCTCTCCAGAGCCAGGAAGCAACGCTCAAGATGAGGACCAAAGCTCCTCCAAAGTTCATCAGGAAAGCCAGCATGACAAGGTCCCCCAGCAGAACTGCCCAAGAGAGCCAGCAGCTTCAAACAGCTCCAACAGCTTCTCCAAACAGCATTCCTAATGGCATTCTGGCCTCTTCTGTTCTGTCTGTATGCTGCTGGCAAAAATACTCAGGTAGGCTTCCCACACCATGCACCACGCTAGTTCAATTCAGCTGGGTGTGATAAGTTGACCACCAGTTAACTATCCTCTACATTGGGTATATAAAATGTGTAACAGAAAGAGAACTAAGGGGCTGAGAGGATAGCTCCGTGGCATAAGTGTGTGCCTGGCAAGTGCAAGGTCATGAGTTTGAACCTTGGTCCCATAAACAAAATGAGAATTAAAATAATAAAGTTAAATTATATTTTGGGAGCTAAATATCCTTTAGTAGTCGTGACCTAGGTAATGACCCATACTACAACCAACAGCAAAGGACTTCTATGCTTGTGCTAACTTCATAATACTCAAAAGGCAGAGGATTTTTATCTACCTATTCTCAAGAATTTAACAGAAAACTGTCCATTTCTCAAAAAAAGTTTGGGAAAGCATCATTTTTCTAGGCATATATATGAAACTTTATTGTGATTTTCAGTGATGATTACATGCAATATGCCCTATAAATTAATATTACAAAAAAATGGCCAAATGCCGGGCGTGGTGGCACA
>PVJA010004736.1:60742-83832 GCA_004027025.1 Myocastor coypus | reverse complement strand
CTTTATATATAAAGCTTTTACCAAATCTAGTATGATTCAGTAGGATGATATAGTCACAGGAGTAGGGTTGCTTAGTAAAGGATAATGAACTCAATTTGCATTGCTAAGCTGTTCTCAGGGAAGCTTTGGCCAATTCTCTTATCAGCAAGGACCTAAGGAGCTGGTTTTTCCAATAATCTTTTCTGTCCTCATCTTCTGTATAGTTTTCAGTGAAAACTGTCCATGAATGAAAGCTGTGTTTATGGAAACATCCTCTCAGGGTTTGGGCCCCAGGGACCCAGTGCCTGAGACAGCCTCTACACAGTGGAGGGGGCTGCGCATCCCAGGTGGCTTTTATGTCCAGGGAGTGGAAGCCCTTACAGTCCCGCTCCCCTCCCCGGCTCTGGTTAGATGATAGGCTCTCAGGCAAGCCATGCCTTCTGACTACCTTTGGGGGCTGCTGTTTCAGAAACGGTCAGCCGATGCCTCACAGAGCAGCTGGCACAGCAGAAATCTCCTGTGAGGACGCCGTTGGAAGCCTTGGGAAACCTGCATCTTCACTCACCACTAGATGAGTCCGATGTGGCACAGGCCTCCAACCCAGGAGAAACTCTGGGCGCAGGAGCTTGCCATGTGAACTGCGTGTGTTACGGCATCGGGAACTTCGCCACCTGCATCACAGCTAGGGTCCAGCTAGCGTTTCTGCTGCTCTTCCTGGACAAGTGCCAGGTAAGTTCTGGCTCCACCTGTGTCTCCCCTCCCCTGGTCTTGCACACAGTGTGCATATGCATGGAAATGACTCATTCTTCCGCTCTAGACTCCTAGAAGTCACTGCTGGGTCTATGACCCTTTATTCAGCCCACTGGAAATCGCAGTCCTTAATACTCTTGGCGTGACAGTTCTCAGCGAGAACGAGGTAAGGAACGTTGGGGAAATGTGGGGCCGGCCGTGTAGATCCTCACCAGGCCAACACGGGCTCTGCCTCTGAGCATGTTTCTTCTGTATGGTGTTTATTCCTCTCTGTTTGCTTTCGTGGTGCCTGTAAGCTGTGACTTCATTTTGGTTCATGTTGTGCCCATCAGAAAAACTTAAAATGGTATAAATAGTATGAGCTAAAACATGTTAAATTAGCAAAATTCCTGCAAGGATTCTTTGTTCAGGAGTGATGTTACTTGGCATCTGCTGCTGCTGTTTGAAAACCGAGCAGGCACAAGGTCTGGGTGCCATGACTGAGGCTTGTGATTGGAGCGTGCCTGTCCGGGGTCAGCCCAGTCACACCAGCGCCTGGCTGTGAGCTGCAGATGCACTGCCTTCCCTCCACCCACGAAGAGCTGAGGTG
This sequence comes from Myocastor coypus, assembly GCA_004027025.1. Classification (NCBI taxonomy): domain Eukaryota; kingdom Metazoa; phylum Chordata; class Mammalia; order Rodentia; family Myocastoridae; genus Myocastor; species Myocastor coypus. The sequence continues at coordinate 82,514 of PVJA010004736.1, read as the reverse complement.
TGGCAATTCCAAGGCCTCTGGAAAAACTCATTGCTAGGCACAGGCCTGACACTTCTGAACACAGTTTGCAGAGGTAGATTGGGCCTGTGTTCCTGACAGGGAGTATGGTGAAGAGCAGTGAGTCCCAGAAAAGACACCTGTGTCCTTCCAGGAACATCGAAAGGGCCTTCAATTATGATGGGAATCTGAAAGTGACATGAAGCATGGAGGATTCCCAAACATAGTACATGGGGACGGTGACAGCCGCCATCCATCCTGGCCTGTCATAGACCTTCATTAGTACAGAGTTCTCCATGTTCATGTGACAAGCTTGTTACGTGAGTGAATTCTTTCTGGATGTCATAATTCCCTGACTTTATCCCATGATCACATGGCCTTCACAGTGGAGCTATTCCAGACATGGTCTTTTTCCACTGATCTTGGCCTGTCACCCACATTTCCGTATGATCCTTGAGCATTTTTCTCTGTCCCTTTCATTACCCAGGAAGGCAAGCGGAGCGTCTGTGGGGAGCTCACCGTCTTCTACATGCTGCACTGCGGGACAGCCTTGTACAACAATCTTCTGTGGAGCAACTGGTCAGCAGATGCCCTGTCCAAGGTGGTCATCATCGGGAACAGTTTCAAAGGCCTTGAGGAAAGGTGAGCCTCCAGATGCTGGGATTTAGTCAGGCCTGGACGTGAAGTCCCCTCCATGTTTTCTGACCCATAAACAAAAAACATTTCCATGACTGTCCCGGATGCACAGATGCTGTTCTGTAAGGAACTGGGCAAACAGTTAAAAATGCGTATCAGACTGTGACTTTTTTTTTTTTTTTTTTTTTTTTTTTTTTTTTTTTTTTTTTTTTTTTTTTTTTTTTTTTTTTTTTTTTTTTTTTTTTTTTTTTTTTTTTTTTTTTGGTATTTTAGGCAAGGATCTACAGGGTATTCAAGGTCTCACTACTAGATCAGACTTGAAGTGATCCACCTGTTTACAGGCTAAGTGCTGGGATTACAGGTGTGCACTCCGTTTTGCTGTCTCAGCGTGCCCTGGTGGTGGGGCCAGCACAGCAGACTGAGTATTTTTGAAAAGCCATTTGATCCCTTTGCCTGTAGGTCAAAGCACCCCTTCCGTGGCACGGTGCTCAGGTGTCTGCCCTCAGCATCGCTCTGCTGCTACCAGCAACAGGGACACTAGATATTCATAAAGTTCTAGCTGATCATGCCCTCTGTGTCCCTCTTTCTCTTCTGAATTCTTTTAAGGCCATCTTGCTTTTCTGTGTTTAAGCTAAATGAAACCGTTCACACACCTTTTACGTTTGCTTTTACCTTCTAGGTTGTTGGCAAGGGTTCTGCAGAGAAATTATGCTTACATTGCAAAGGTATCTGGCTGAGTAAGGGGGCCGGGAGGGAGGCAGTGTGCAGTCGTGCCACTTCTGCACCATGAAGCTGTGTGCTCATGTGTGGAGGACTGGAGGCCAGTGACAGAGGCAGTGGTGCTGGCAGCGAGCATGCTCCTGGACCTTTTTTCTTTGTGTCTGGAACAGGGTCCCTACACAGCTCAGGCTCAGTTATCTTCCTGTTTCAGTCTCCCCAGCGCTGGGATTCCTGGCGTGCACCACCATACCTGGTGGTAGCAGCTGGCTCAGTGCACCCAGGGGCAGGGCCAGCGCTGCTCATGGTGCCAGTTCCTGTGCTTGCCTAGGCAGGCACTTAGTCCACTGAGCTATCTCGCCAGCCCTTTGTCTGGATCTTTGCTCCAGAAAGCTTGAGCATTTTCATGTATCTTAGTTCTGTTCCTAATTTCTTTTAAATTCTCACTACCCTGGTTGATATATCCACTGCCTTGGTGACTTCTAACTCACTGCATGAACACATTTAAGTAAAAAATATTCCTGTTTTCCAAAGTGATGATAGTGTGATAAGTTAAATGAAAATTTAAGCTACAAGAGTGGGGATTACTGTGACCAAGTCTTTATCTTTGGATTTTCCTGCCCAGATTTTGGAAGGACTAGAGGAGGTGGAGTTTCCTCAGACTCCAGAGTACACGAGCACATTTAACGACACTTCTGTCCATTGGTTCCCCATACAAAAGCTGGAGCGGCTTCCTGGGGATCTGTGGACATTTCAAGAAGAGCCTGATTACCAGGGCTGTGAGCACCTTGAGATCATCAGAAAGACAGATCTCCCCACTGCGAACCCATGAGGAGCTCAGCATGGCCTCTGTGGAAGCTGCCACCAACCTGACAGGAAGGCTGCTGGGCAGGACATGGGCAGCCATTAGCAGCGGGCCAAATGCCAGAGATGGGAGCTGGAGACACAGCAGGTTGCTGTCCTGTTTTAAGGACAACATGCTGCCTAAGAACCTGATATAAACATGGACAGACTTCCTCCCTGCCGGCGTGGTCTGGTATAGTGTCTCCTGTGAGCGTGTGACACTGAGGGTGGCTTTGAGGGCGTGTGCCTGCTGGGCAAGTGCTGGGAGGTGACTGGCTCATGGGACACTGCACTCCTCCAGGAAGAACTGCTCACTGACATACACTGAGTGGGGCCCAATTGGAGGTGGCAGGGCTGTGCCCCAGGGAAGCTCTCTTGAGCAGCTCTGCTCCACTGTGCCCTCTGCTGTGTTTCTCTCCTGCCACCAGCCCCACACACGCTTGAGAGACCTCTGGCCAATGAAAGTTCTCCTCCTCTTAAGTGCTGGTGTCAGGTGTTGGGTGCCAGCAATAGGAACGTAGGCCAGGACGAGCCCTAGACAACATCCCTAGTGCTGGACCTCCATAGAGAAGTGAGGTTTGCAAAGATGACTTCAAAGTATTTATTTGTAACACATCCTCATCAAGAACAAGTCCACGGCCTGCTGCGGACCGGCCGCAGCTACTTGGCCATGTCGATGAGGCTCTGGAGGGAGGTGGGCACCCAGGTCTTCTCACCCTGCACGAACACCACGCCCCGGTCAATGTAGATCACGATACGCCCAAAGGTGTACAGCTGCTTCCCCTCGTGCCGCTTGCCGATAACTGGCATGAAAACAATGTTGTGTTCCTCGGCCTTGGTCTCGATAAGGTCCTTAAAGTTCATAGGCACTGAGCTGGCAGCTGCGCCGATGCCCCTCTGGGCCATGTTCTCGGCCTCCCGTCGCTCCTGCATGGCCTCATACTGGAAGTCCTTCCTCCGCTCCGTGTGGGTGAGGTAGGCAATGTTCTCCCGCGCCCCTGGCTGCATGTAGGCACCTGAGAAACGGGAGGGAGGGAGGAAGGGAGGGAGAGTGGTGAGGGGCAGCATCCGCAAGAGTACTGGAAGCAACACCAGTACGTGGGCCAGGTCTGTACCTGCGACTCTGAGGCAGCTGTGCCCCAAAGACACAAAGGGCAACTCCAAGCACTTTTGGGGAGATGGCAGCACTGAACTGTACAAAGACTAAGTCTGGCAACCACAAACCAGCAGGTGAGCTCAGACCCAAGGCAGCTGCAGGAGCTGGCGAACAGGGGCGCCACAGCACTGCAGGCAGGGAGGTGGGCCTTGAGCTGGGTTCGGGGGTCCAGTCCTAGTCGGTGTCCACTTGGAACACAGAGCAGGGCAGTGGGTACAAGTTTATAGCTATGGGAACTCAGGGACAGCATTCAGTGGAAGGCAGCAGAGAGCACCACTCATACAGCCAGTGAGGATTGAGCACACAGATGTCCTTTTCCTTGTTTAGAACCAAGGACCCTCGCCAGGACATGGCAGGCGGGACTGCCTACTCACCAACATTGGAGGACACCGCCCTGTTCATGATGTCAAGGGCTTCATTAAATTTGTCCTTGATAGATGGGTGTGCCAGCACCTGGTCGGAGAACATGGATTTCCAGCCCAGGTACCACTTGGTGATCTCTTCATAATTTGGGCTATTACTGAGCCAGGAGCACAATACCTGCCAAGAATAGATGGGATGCTTACATCACCAGACACAACCAATAGAAGAATGCCCAAGGTTTCTCTTATACGCAGGTGACAAAACTTTGCAGGGCTTATAGGAACTGAAGAGTGGTGGCTAAGTGTCCCTGCTGACAGACCAACTTGCCCACCCCAGGGAGCCCCTGAAGAGCTGGCCTGGCACCAACAGCAGCTGGGATGTGGCACGGCCAGCCAGCAGGCCACTCATGATGCACTCCTTCCCACCTCATGCTGAATTCCTTCCCACATGCAGCCAGGCCTTCACAGGACATGCAGTGGTGGCCCCACCCGCCATCCTGTCCCCAAAGTCAAGCAGAGCAAAGTGCACCTGGAGCCATTTGGGGAAGAAGTGCTTCTCAAGGAGTCCCACGAGGCTGGAGACAGAGATCATCCCTTCCCAGTCGATCACCCAGTAGAATGCGTCCATGTGCTGCTGGTGGGGGTTAATAACCAACTCCCCAAGACACATCCCTGCAAGAGAAGCCATCCCAAGAGCAACTTTGACCTGCTCTTAAAGGTCAATTCTAAGCTGTTGATACAGCAATTCTTAAAAATCACTTTTTTCTCCTACCCAGAAATAACCTCCTAATAACTCAGACTGAAATGACAGAAAGGTTTCAGAAAACAATGGCTGTCCTGTCAACAGAAGCCAAGAAGCCAAGATGTGGTCAACTGGGCAACCAAAGGCAACATGAGCCTGACCCTCACTGCACCCTTTCAGGTACTGCCATGGCCACACAGCAGAAGGAGCACTAATTATGTTTACAGGAGGCCTCTGCCCAAAATGGCACCTGCCAAGCATTTCCAGGAAGTCCAAGTCATGCTTCAGTTTACCTCATCACCACTGGCTACAGACCAGGACACCAAGAATGAACAGTAGATCTGCAATGTGTGACCCCACTTCCTTACCCAGCTTGGGTACGATGTTCTTGACCATGAAGGCCTCCCAGGAGCCAGGGGTAAAGACGTCTTTCCAGGGCTGGAGGATAAGCTTGGCCGAGGAGTCACTAGGGTGCCACTTCTGCAGGGCACTGGACAGCTTGCTGCGGATGGGGGAGTAGAGCGGCTCCAGGCGTGCCCGCATGAGGGGCAGCCATGGGTGGATCCAGGAGTGGATGGGGACAGTGTCTGTCAGCGGGTTCCAGCTGTCCACCTGCATGGCAGCGGGCAGGGAAACACAGCCCATCTTGTCAAGTTACAGGCAAGGGCTGCCTGTGCAGAGGTCCGCATGGTGCTCTGCCTGTGTGTGGAGCACACAGGCACCACTTAGGGAGGGAAACATTAGGCACAAAGAGGCACCTTCTGTGCATTGTAGGCATTCTGTACTTATTTCCCCCAAGTGGAGATGCTGTCAATGAATCTTAGAAATGTATAATTCTGCTTTCATTGATGCTATCAAGAGAATGAATTCCCTCTTCAAGGAGAAGTGGGGAAAAGCCTTTAGCTCTTTTTAGGGGAAGACTTGTATTGACAAATTCCTCTAATTCCAGAAATTCTAAAAGTGAGATCACAACGGAGAAAATGCTCAAGCAGTCTCCCAAGTGCCAGGGCAGCCGACTCCCTCGCTCCGCCTTACCTCCTTCTGCAGCTTGGGGAAGACGAGCTGGTCCAATATGTTATCTAAGATCCACACAGGAATAATGTGCACCCAGCTGTCCAGAAAGTCTACCATCGGGTCACAGTTTCTCGGCTGCCACTGGGTGACAATATTTCGAACAAAAGGCATCCAGACCTCCCATATCAGCCTACAAAGAAAGGCAGAGGGCAGGTTGGTGGCTGTTCTAGTTGGCTTGAAAGCCCACTAAGTATACCACCATCTCCATCTCTAGAAACAGAAATCGCCACAATGACTGAATAGATGTCTGCTACCACCTCCTCCTCCTCCTGCAGCAGTCTGTTGACCTCTAGGGCTCAGTCTTCAGCATACATGGGCTCTGGCCCCTAGGACAGGGACACATCTCAGGCACCAGGAGCTTTCTCCTGGCACCTCTGATGCTCTGGGGACACAGGCTGAGGCCCCTCCTCCGAGAGGTCACTGCTCCCATCCCACCCCAAGCAGCTACTTGCCCTTATTTGCCAAGGTCAAATCCACTATGCCCACTGTTTCCTGCACTGTTGTTTCATTCCTGCCATGCCACCTGCCATGTCCATAACACCAAATACTCCTGGGCAGGATTCCCAGGCTATGCCTGGCACTGAGCACTTAGGCTGCACTCAAAATTGCAGGCTGAGGGGAGAAATGAAGGATTCTACATTCCCAGAGTGCCAGCGCGGAGCAGAGGGCTTCTAAAAGCCTGGGCCAAACCAGTCCCCAGCCTTTGCATCCCCCAGCCCCACGCTGCCAGCCCAGCAGACAGCAGAGCTCGCCCTGAGGACCTGTGAAAGGCATCCGCTGAGAGGTCCTGGCCACCATGGGACAAGAGCTGGTCATTCTCCAGGAGGCTCTTCCACTTGGAGACGATCTCAGTGCCATAGGCACAGTCCTACAGAGAGAGACCCTGCAGGTCAGCCAGCCCTTCTGCCCTCTGCACAACTGTCATACAAGGGCATACTCTGGGCCAGGCAGGCAGGCAGATACCCCCATGACTCACTTTGAGGGGGTCCCACTCCTTGAAATAGTCTTTCATGAGTGGGTAGACAATGGCCACTGCGAGATCCATGCGGTCTGACATCCGGTACTCCTCATAGTACTTATCCTGCAGGGTTTCAAAGACTCGAGCACACTCATCCAGGGTGAGTGGGTCGTCGCAGCTGGGCTGCATGCGCCGCTCACACTCCTCCACCATCTCTAGCACCTTGCTTAGGTTGGAGATGACCCGTTCTTCATGGTCTAGGACCTCAGACATCTTCTCCAGCTCATGTGAGAGGTTGACCACCATGTCCCGCTCGTACTGCAGCTGCCGGTCATTCTGGATGATCTCCTGCTCTGTGAGGTCTATGAGCAGCTGCAGGTTGTGCTCCAACTCGGGCAGTGCGAAGCCCGGGACCTTGGCTTCTTTGCCAGGCAGGGGTGGCAGCTGGGACTGCAGAGGCAGCCCATCATCTGGCATGTTGTGCTTGTGGCTGATTTGGCTGTAGCTGTAGTACACCTTTTGCTCACGGCCTGTCATGTCTATGACCTTGGAGAAGGGGCAGAAGAGGAGCAGATTAATGCTTACCACTGCTGCCTGCTCAACACCATGAGGCCAGGCCAGACAGCCTGATGCCAGCAGAGAGAGCCAGACTACTCAACAGTGCTGGAGAAGGGCAGAGTCCCAACTGCATAGTACTGGCTCGGGAGCAGCAGAGACAGTTACAAGTACAGGGAGCCGATCCAGGATGAGCCCTTGGGTTACCCACACCAAAAGTGGATGTCAGGAAAACCAAGGAAACGTCAATGGAGAATGAGCATTAGTGAGAATACATTTTCATGGAAAAGAAACGATAGTACTGCTCAAAGCAGATAACAGAACTATGTACAATCAAACTATGGCATTTTAGTAAAAACCATACATATACATACAAGCATACAACAAGACCTACAAAGAAGTACATTAGGCTATTAAAATGTAATCTCAGAGATGATGTGAACTTTTTCATACTTTTGAATTTCCTAATTTTTAAAAATACTCTGCACATAACTCAATAAGAACTAGATGGCAAAAAGAAAACTGAAAAAGTTCTCAGACAAAAGCAGCTTTGGGAATGAATTGATCTCCACTTCATAGGAAATCTGAGTATGGATTCCTGAAACACAGGTGTCACTCTAACTACCAATGTGATCTAGGAACCACTTGCATTAGAACCATAGGGGGAATATAACTGTAGATCTACTGCCTCAGAATCACTAAATGGAATCCCCACCCCTGTCTTACCAGGTTCCTCGGATAATCTGATGCCAACCGCACTGATCATTTGAAAGCCCCCCTACTGGGCTTTGATCTGTTCTACACACTATGTCCTACAACCAACTACAATAGCCAGTGTTCTCCATTGTTCCTTACACCTTGGGAAAGTGCCAGGAAACCAATACTCCGGAGCACCTTTGTCTGGTTTACCACTGTTGTGCCATGAGGGTCCCAACCACAGAGGTGGAACTCAGTAGCACTACTGAATATGTTGGTGTCTTGAACGGGAACCTGCTACTACCAGGTCACAAAGGGACAGATTGTAACCATCAAGGTTTCTTTCCTTTTTCTTCCTTTTTTTCTTTTGACACAGGGTCTCAATACACAGTCTGGGCTGGCCTTGTGCTTTTATAGCCCCCAGGCTGATGAATTTGTAGTGATACTCCTATCTCAACCTCCGGAGTGCTGAGATTACAGGGCCACCCAAGGGTTCCAGGGCTGGCACGGTGCACCTGGGTTTACAGGGCCAGTACAACATGTGGGCCCAGGGATTGAAATCAGGACCTTGTGCTTGCCAGGTAGGTGCTTATCCCTCTGAGCTATCTCTCCAGACCCACCACCAGTATTAAAGACCTCCATTCACCAATCAAAAGAAATAGACCAGCAGAATGCATCAAGGAAGATCCAACAATATACTGTATGGAAGACACTTTTAACTAAAAAACTAAAAAAAAAATTCATAGACTGAAAGTCCAAGGATAGCAAACAATACCCTATGCTGCTTTCTAGTCAAGATTAATTGAGAGAGGAAGTCACTACATCCTTATAAAGGGAATAATCCAAGAGAAACAGATAATAATCATATATGTACCAAATAATACCTGTGCATCCAACTACATGAAACTAGTATTAACAGACACGAGAAATCAAATAAGCACCAATAAAATTGTAATGGAGGACATCAATACTTCACTGTCATAGATAGATCAATGAGATGAAAAATCAACAATGAAATATTAGAACCAAAGCAAACTTTAGAGTGAAAGGACTTGGTAGAAACCTACAGTGCTCTATCCCACAACATCAGAATATACGTTCTTATCCCTTACTCTCAGGTAGGAAGAACCAATTTAGTGGAAATGGCCATGCTTCCAAATTGTTTTATAGATTTAATGTAATCCTGATCAAAATACCAATAACATACTTCACAAAATTAGAGAAAATCACCACAAAATTCATTTTGAAGCAGAAGAGACTTAAAATAGCAAAAGTGGCTCTGTGCAACAAAGGCAAGGCACCATAATGCCTGACTTGAAATTATACTATAAAGCTGCTATGATAAAAACAGCATAATGCAAGAAAGCAATGTCTGAGGATCTTTGGAACAAATCTGAAGATGCAGAAAGAACTCCAGGCACACTCAGCTACCTTATCTTTGACAAAATAGTCACAACTTCACTGGACGAAAAATTGCCTCTTTAATAAATGGTGCTTGAAAAACTCACTTTCCACATGATGGAAATTAAAACTAGCCCCATTATCTTTTGCCACACTAAAGTCAGAATGAATCAGAGATCCAAATATTAAAGCAGAAGCCCTAAATCAGCAGGAAGAGAGAAAACACAACTCTGGAAGACTTAAGTATAGGCAAAGAATTTATGAACAAAACCCCAGTTGCACAGGAATTATCACAAAGAATCAACAACTGGGATCTCATGTTATTGCATACCACAGAGTAAAGAGAAAACCCACTGGGAAAAAAATATTTGCCAGCTGTTCCTCAGACAAACAATGAAGAACTCAAAAAGCCAGACTCCCCAAATTTAAACCCCAAGCCAAAAACGGGCCTTTGAAATGAAAAGACATGTCTCAGAAGAAGTACAAATGGCAAATATATATATATATAATTTAGTATATATATTTAGTATATATATATAGATACATAGATATAAAATTTAGTATCACTAGCCATTCAAGTGCCACAAATTAAAACAATGCTGAGATGCCATCTCATCGCAGAAAGAACGGCTACTACGAAGAGAGCAACCGATAACAAATGCGGGCAGAGCTGTAGGGAAGAGGAATCCTTCTCCACTGCTGGTGGGGGTGTAGTGGTGCAACCACCATGGAAATTCCTCCAGAAGCGAAAACAAGCTTCCATTGGACCCAGCCATTCCTCTCCTGGGTACCTTCCTAAAATAACTAAAAGCATTATACCACAGTGATATATGCACATTTGTGCTTATAGCAACCCAGTTTATAACGGCTAAATCTTGGCAACACCCCAAATCCCCATTTACCAATGAATGAAAATGTAGTTTTTTTATACAGTGCAGTACTACTCTGCCATAAAGAATGATAAACTTGAGACATTTCAGGCTAAATGGATATACCTTGAGACCATATTCTTCAGTAAAGTAAGTAGACAAGTTCAAATACTGCATGTTTTCTCTAGTGTGAGAAACCAAAAGTGTAAATAAGAATCAAAATATATAACAAATATTGGGAAACAGAAAGAAAATATTCAAATGAGAAGGGGAACAAGGCTGAGGGAAGAAGAAAAGGAAAGAAGTAGCAAGGAAGAAAGAATAGTAAAAATGTAAACAAGGCTTTTGTAAATAAGAGGAAGAGAGTTGAAGGAGGGAGGGAATACGAACAGCAGCAGCAGCAAGATATGTATAGATACAAATTCCCTACAACGTTACTATTATTTATATCCAAAATGTATGAATAAAATTTGTTTTACAGGACAAAGGAGAAACAAAAGCACCTAATTAAAAGACTGATGCCAGGGGAACTGCTGCATGCCTGTAATCCCAGCACTTGGTAGGCTGAGACAGGATGATCGGCATAAGTTAAAGCCAGCTTTAACTGTAAAACCAGACCCTCTCTCTGGAAAAAAAAGGAAAAAAAAAAAAAAAAAAGAGCAACAACAATAATAAAACCCAAAACCCAGAGAAGCTTAGGAAACCCTAAGTGTCTACTCAGGTGGAAGAGTGTTTATGCTTCGAACAGACCCTGGCTGGGCATCCCAGGGCACCATACCTTGACCTGAGCAAGCTCCTTCTGGGGGGTGGTGAGCTGTTTGTTAATCCTGCCCTTGGCCTTCAGCTCCTCCACTGTCTTGTACGAATACTTGGGCTTCTTCTTGCTTCCGCTGGGGTCTTTCCTCCACTGGCTCAGCTCCTTCTGAAATTCCTGGAACAGAGAGCTACCATCAGTACCAATAGGAAGTGCCACTTCTTCCAGCAGGTGAGGCCACAGAGGGCATCAGTCACCAGCTGTTGCCCAAACCTACACTAGAATCTTAGTGAAAAAACTGTGTGTGCAAAACAAGAAAACCATCCAATGACACTTTCACAAATCAGTCTCAAAACAAAGGTACCTTTTACATCAGGTGTGCTAGACAGAGGAAACTGGTATGTGCAGTCCAGCCCTCAAAAGTCTGTTTTGTGGCCATCATTTTATTTTCTTCTCATGGGTCTAACCCTTTACTTGTTTTCTCAAATACTACCTGGACTTCTGGCTGCCCTGGGGAGATGAGCCAATCAGGGGACGCTGAGCCAACATTCTCAGGTGGCAACAATCACTCAGAGCTGAAGAGTTTCCCTTCTCTCTGTGCTCAGTGCCATCCTGCACCTGCTGCACCTCACACCCTTCCATTACACTCCTGACACCGGTTCACGTCTAAGTCTGAGGACCCCTGACTCAGCTGCCAGCCCCAAGTTCCCAATCACCTCCTTCCTCACTAAAAAGATCAGTAACATACTTCTTTGTGGCATCATGGTTTTGCTCACACAAGCAAAAGAGGAATGTGTCAACTGACAGCTGCCTGGGATGTTACACACCACAGCCAACTGATCAGCCCTGAGTACCCAGAATGGCCACCCAGGCCTTGCTGGAAGGCCAGCCCCCACTAGGAGCACGACACTTGCCCTGGCTGCCACTGCTCCCCCACCACAATGGCATCCTGTAAAGTCTCTCTCGTACTGAGCACATCTAACCCAGTGTCCTCTGGCCTCTTGGCTCCATACTGCTAGCTCGTTCTCTACTAGGCCCCCATTGATATGTCTCATTCTCTGGAATTTTCCTGTCCTGCTTATTAGACATAGGAAGGAGCACCCTTCTCCCATCCTTGTTTTCTCTGTAGGCACCTCCTGGCCATTCCTAAGCATTCTGTGGTCGCCTGTGCACTATCTCTACCCAGGCTCTCTGCTCATATCCTTCAGAACACATCTGGCCTCCAGATAAGCACCTAGCACACTGACCATGAGCAGTAAACACTTGAGGACACATAAGATGCATGAGTGAATGCACAGGCAGCTATCTCAACACATGGAACTCCACCTGCCCAGCTCCCACCGGCTGGTTACCTCTTCAGCCTCCTCTTCTGAGTCTACCACAGGGAAGTCCTGCAGAGATTGAGTGGTCCGCTCCGAGCCATAGGCCCCCACTGCTCCTTTTCCCTTCCTCTGTTTGGCTTCAATGGGGTTAATGATGCCTGGAAAATTTCAGCATAGGGAAAAAAAAAAAAAAAAAGATTTGAGATCAGCTAAGCTCGTGTATGTGAACAAGACACTTGATGAAATGTATTTCCTTGCTCCTTACACACACCAAGGAGTGCTCTGTCCTGCACTTAGAATGCTGTCCACATCCTGTGTGCCTGAAACCTCTGCTGGTGATGCTACCAAGGAACCCAAAGAGCAGACTGCTGCTGCTACTTGGATTCACCATTTAAGTAGACAAAGAGAAAATGGAATGATTCATTTAGAACTGAGACTCAGCTGTCCTAAATTTCACATTTAACTTCACTTGGAAGCCTCTATTGTGGCAAGCACACTAATTCGAGCAGGATACTGATTCTGACAGAAGTAAAGCACAATTTCCTACTAGATACTCATCTACACACTCATCAGTTCACACTGCCTGTGTCTCACTTCTGTTCAGCCTGTCTAAGCCCTGGACATGTACAACAAGGTAGGCTCACAAAAGCAGCTGCCTACAGACCATAAGGCATCGCCACCCAGACTTTCCAGTGCCCCAGCATACCCAGTACTGCTAAAATCTCGAATGAGATCTACACGCACACTCTCCTTCTAAGTCAGCATCTCTACCATCTCTCATGTCTCTCTGGTGAGTGTTTTCAATACAAAACCTGAAGTTAATTTTAACAGCTATTTGAAAACCAGAATGTGAATCATAGGAAATACTTCTGATTATGTCCCATTCCCAATTCTGATCATTCCTAGGAAATAGCACACAAGAGGAAAACATTCCTGCAAGAAGAAGCCAACTGTGAAGGACCCTCGGCTCTGAGATCGAGTAGACAAGCCTGTGTGGGAGGGGCTAGCTCCACCAGGCTGGGAAAGAGAGGAGAGGAGGAGCCTGGCTGCCGAGTGAGCGTGGAGGGCCCGGAGGCAGGACAGCCTTGGTGAGTGCTACGCTGCTCACCTTTAGCTGTTAAAAAAAGGACAGACAGCCCAGCATGATGTTGCACACTGGTAATGCCAGCTCTCTTAGAGGCTGAATTCAAGAGGCACCAGTGAAACTCTGTCTCCAAAAATAAAAAGGCTAGGGGTGAAACTGTGTGAAGGTCCTAGGTTTAATACACTGTTCAAAAGAAAAACAAAACAAGCTACATAGAATGTTTTACTGGTTTTCCTGAAGGACAAATTACTCTGGAAAACCTAAACCCTGTGAACATGGATTGGAAACTCAAAATGGCTTTAAGGCCCAGGCAAGCTCATATAAATGACTAAAATGGGTGAGAGGGCAAGACAACACGGAGTGGTGATGCTGCTTCCAGGTGAAGCTATGTGTGCACCCAGGGGCTATGAGTCAGCTACACTACTGCAAGCCAAAACCTAGACTTCTAGGTGAAACAGATTTTGCAACATAGGCAACTGACTCATTATTTCAGAAACACTGGCGGTCCGGTCAAACAGAGCCTGTGTCCAGCTATCACCTGAGAGTTTTGTACTCAAATGTTTTTCCTCCTATTCAAGCACTTTATTGAACCTGGTTTTAGGAAAGTAGGCAGATGAAGACCCAACTGGCAAACCCAGTGGCACAGCTTAAGACATTCAAAAGGGAAAGAAACAACAGAGAAAAGCAGCCCCCTCAGCAGCCCTCCTCTTCGGCCCTGCAGCCATACCTTGTGCGTTCTTCCCCAGGCCCCGCCCGGGCACATAGCCCATCTTCTGAAGAAGCTTCTGTCCAATCCCCTTCGTGTGTCTTTCCCAGCTGCCAAAGTCCATGAAAGACTTGGTACCTCCTGCGAAACCTTTCTGGCTGGGCTTAAAATTGCCACCCTGCAAAGAAGAAAAATAAGACTTAGCAAACTAAAAAAGAAAAATCTAAAAACCCTCACTTAGCCAACGAGAAAATGTCTTGATACTTATGAAACACAATGAAAGATGTCATATGAACCAAAAACCTATCCATGGGTGCACGTCAAGAAACAGAACCGCATGGAAACATGCTGCCATGGGGAGCAGCCCACATAACTGGTGCCACGGAGCTGCTCCACTGCGAGGAGCACTCTGGCCACAGGGACTGAGAGTATCATCTGAATGAGAATCCTGCCCCAAGACTACCGTTTTTAACTTCTTGGGTCCAAAATCCTTGGGGAAGTCATCCTGTGTAACAGGTTTCTCTTCATCATCAGAGTCTTCCAGGTCTACCTCCTCAGCAGCTCCTTTCTTGAGCCCCGCACTAATGAAGTTGACAGGAGCAGAGTAGTCCCGGGCCCTGTGGGCAGATATACAATGTCAGGTCTGTAAAGAGCTCTTCTGCAGCCTTCTGTCCAATCACAGGAAGTTGGCTCGCTAGAACACTCCATGAAGGGGACCTCCAGGGATCCAATTTTAAAGAGACATGTTTATTTATATATCAGAGAAGCACAGCCTTGGCTCCCTGTAATCACAAGTGACCTTTTTGGTGATACTGAAGATTGAGCCCAGGGCCTTCACACTGAACTATATTATCCCCAGTCTATTTTCATTTTCAGACAGTTGCTGAGTTGCTCAGGTAGGAGGCTCAAACTTGTGATCCTCCTACTTGGTCTTTCAGAGTGCTGGGATTAGATGTGTGGGCCACTGTGCCCAGCTTCCTTTATATTTTATACCTTCAAAATCACTTGGTATAGTTAGTATTTCAAGTATGAAAAACAGGAGCCGATGTGGTGGTGCACACCTGTGATCCCAGCACTTGGGAGACTGAGGCAGCAGGATCACCATGAGTTGGAGGCCAACCTGGACAATTCAAGGTCAGCCTGAACTACCTAGCAAGACCCTGCCTCACAAAACAAAACAACAAAGGAGTACAAAGACATTCTGATGGTTAAAAATTGTAAGTAAAGTTTGTTGAAATATGTGAATGTAAGATATATTAATATTTTATATTAACCAAATTGAGACAATCATATCCATTAAATTTAAAAACTAAAATACTCTAAGACATCAATTCCATGAAACATACCAATTTAAATTCTGACCTCTTCAACCACAACAATTACACTAAATGACTACCCTCAGGTCGCTTTTGTATAAAACAAAAGGTGTATGGCTAAGCACACACACAAAAAAAAAAATCCCCCCAAAATCCCTGGGATATATCAAAATAAAGTGATACTTTATAAAAACAAGGGCCTATTAACTAAATATCTTTACAACAGCAAGAGAGTTCAGAGAACTTTTTCCTCCAAGGTGCACTAAAACTTGGTGATTAAGAGGCTCAACTTGAGGGCTGGCAAGATAGCTCAGCAGTCCAAAGTGCCTGCTTAGGCAAGCTCAGACAACAGCAGGGACCTCGGTTCGATCCCCAGCACCACATGCTGTTCCAGCTCCAGCCCCAGGGCAGGCTGAGCTGGCTGTTACATATATATATATATATATATATATATATATATATATATATATATATATATATATATATAAAATTTCAGAAAAAAAAAAAAGAGGCTCAACTTGAGTCAGAGGTCCAGGTCCCAAGGCCAGCTCAGGGTCCACCTAACTGTGTGACTTTGGGCCTCAATTTCTTAACTGCATAATGGGAATAATAAGGTCTCATAAGGTAAATGAAACCAAGCTCTGAAGTACCCAGGACAAGTAAGCTGCCAGTGCATACTGGCTGTCCCTATGGCCTTAGGATTATGCCCTTCTTGATCCCTGATCCACTTAACACATATGCTTTTAGATGTCCTGTCAGTGAGAACTGATCCTTATGCTCTTTCTCCTCCAGCCTCCATTGTGAAAGTCAGTCAAGGCCACATACTGGCTGAGCACATGGGTCAAGGAAAGCCCTGCACAGGTGACCCCACACTGGAGAAGAGACCCAAATCCTTAGAGCCTCACTCCCATCCCAGCCCAGGGTACTCCCACTTCTGCTGGGATCACTGCCTCAGCTTCCTTTCAAAAGTTCTGTCTTCGCTGTTGCTGCAGGCTTCACCTGTACAGCTGCTGAGGGTCTTCTCAAACCCTAACTTGTTCCACATCACACCCTCTCTACCAGCAACCCTTCCCGAGCTACCCTCCCCTCTTGGCTGCAGCCTACACACCTCTGTACCCTTGTGGGTACCCTGCTGCCTTGCATCAAAGGTCTCTGCATGCTCACACCACTCCAACCACCCTAGTCTCCTTTGATTTTCATCTCAGCTAAGGGTCCCTTGTCCAGAGAAATCTCCAACTGACCCCTAACCTCTCAGAACACATCAAATGCACTTTTAGACATGTGTGCTGTCTCTCTTATCCTATACTACACATACAAAGTCAGATCCTCTGAGCTACTAAATGATACCTGTCTCCATCCACCTGGAGTATCAGCTCCAGGAAGGCAAGGACTGGGTCTACAGCACAAGGTCTAGTATATAATAATCCCTCAGTAAATACAGACTGAGGATCAAATTGGTGAAAGAATAGCACACCAACCTGAAGAAACAAACTGGCCCTAGCTGATGTTGGAGCTAAGAGACTCAATAAGGCAAGGAAAGAAATACTTTTGAGTGTTGCCCCCCACCCCCTAAAGCAACAGTGAGCAGCCCCACAGCAGCCATACCGTTTGCCTCCAAAGCTGGGCCTCTCCTCATCTGAGTCATGCTCTGCCCACACCCCGTAAGTGGCTTCTTCTTTGGTTTGCCAGTGGCGCTGCCGGTTGGGGTTGAACTCGTTCTGCAGATCCCAGTCAGTGATCTCAAAGTTCTCCCGCTCATCATCATCATCATCCACCACACGGCCTTCCCCATCCCGGTAGAGGTGGGACAAGGACATGGCTGTCACTAAAGGGACACGAAGAGTACAGTCTGTGATAAGCCCCTGAGCAGCAACAGGAGGATTCCTTCGAAGTCCGGCTGCCTTCAGCACTTCTCCAAATTCAAATCCCATTAAAATTATTGTTACCATTCCACAGAGCAGACATTAAAAACAACAGTTCTGAAAGCAGTCAACACCAACACAGAGCAAAGATGAGTTCCCATTATTTATATGCCCCTTAAAATGTGCAATTTCGTGGGCCTATGCAGAGTCTACCACATCATACACATGGATAGACAATACACAGAAAAATAACCAAGTAAGCCAATCTATACTTTAGTAAGAGTGAACATCATCTTGGACCCCATATTTTAATGTGTGTGTGTGTCTGAGAAAAGAATTATATCTGTCCCTTTGGTGGTCCCAAAAGAATTGTAGAGAACATTTTCTAAAACACACCACTCTTTGAAACTCAGTTGTTCTTCAGCATGTCTTGTTTTTTCTCAAAAAACAAATCTTTGGATGAGCTGAAAGTTTACAGTAATTAAGAACACTTTTTTGTTGTTGTTGTTGTTGTTGTTGTTAAACACACCTCTCTGGTTTGGAATAAACCCATCTCCCTCATAACTAGAGGTTAAGACTGAGCCGTCTTCTCTTTAATATTTTTTAATTTAAAAAATCTTGTATTTATTTGGTACAGAGTGTCACTACATAGCTCAGATTCGTAGTGATCCTCCTGTCTCAGCCTCCCAAGCACTGGGATGTGCATCATCACAGTGTCGGTGGCACAGGGCTGACAAGGCATGAGACACCGGAGATCGAACGCAGATCCTTGTGTTTGTGAAGCAGGCGCTTAGATCGCCGAGCTACCTCCCCTGCCCTGCGCTGTATTCTTACACTGAATCAATGACTAAACCAACCTCAGAATGCTTGGGAGAGTTTGAAATATGGCACAGCAAAATCACAGGCTGAATTCAAATCCCAACTCCACAAGATACTCAGTAAAACTGAGTATCACGTGCACACGGAGGGTCAAGTGTGGCGCATTTCCAAAGATTACCCTTCTGTTCTAGTCTTGTGGCAAGCAGCCTGCGGGCATCGCCAACCTCCGGCCAGCCGCCAGAATGTGCTCCCCATCCCTTCCATGGAGCAGCGGGTGGAGGCACCTGGCTTCACTGTCATCAGGAGAAACGTTCTCAAAGCAAGTAGGGGGCCCTCGGTGTGCTGCCTCTTTGGGCACAGAGCATGGCAAAAGAAAAAAAAAATCTCAGAACAGTGAATTGTAGCCCGGACAGTGGACGCTAAATACAAAACACTTCTATGAGATGGCCACTACTACCATTTCCATACTTCGGATTAAAAAAAAAAAAAAAAAAGCCCGGTAAAAGAAGTACCGTGCCCGTGCCCGTGCCCGGAGCTGCAAAACAGAAAAGGCTCGAAACCACGAGTGCCTGAAGACAGTACTCGGTCTTCCTGCGACCCTGATCTGCAATTTCAGGCAGATTTGTGTTCTTATTGGCCCAGGCAGGGACTCCTCGCCCACCCTGAGCGGCACCCTGCCTTTCCTCCCCGGCAGAACTGTCTGCGAAATGGAATCCACACCGATCGACTCCCGCACACACGCATAGCGCCCGACCTTCACTCACCTGCCCCACCCACTATTCCACGGAGTCCAGGGTACCAGCAAGGACTTCGCCCGCCTCAAGTGGAGACCTCCACAGTACCTGCTGGAACACGGAAGTTTCCCGGACTGGCGCGCCGGAAGTGACGCGTAGGTAGCGGAAATACGTATATTGCCATGGCAGCGCCAGCCCGCCGTGCGGATTGGCGCTAAAGAAGACGATTGAGATTGTTAACTGTGAAGTGGGCTTGTACGGCTGCGCGTGGCTAGGAACTGATTTCTCAGCCCAATGGACTTCCGTGCTGCTCTTGCTTTGTGCTACGACGCATATCCTATGGTGATTATTAAGGAAGTTCTTGAGGTACCTCGGCCTGTTTGCCAAGCTGAGATTCTGAATCTGTGAAATGGGCATGTAGCACTACTTGCTAAAATGGTTGTAAGGAATAGCCGCAAGAGCAGCAAGCCTGACACATAGTGTTCGACAGAAAGTGTGTGTCCAATATCTTTGGCTCTCCGTATTATCACCGGTGTGGGAGCAGAGCAGTTCCCTCGTGCAGGAGATGCTGAAAGACTGAAGGATGGAATGGAAAAGTTTTTAGAGTTCCAAGTGTTCTCTCCAAGAAACACTTTTCACTGCCTTCCTTTCCAGCGACTGTGTAAATAAATTCATCTACTGATGTAATTAAAATGTGCGCAGTGCCTAGGTAGTAGGCCTGAAAGGTAAAATGAAAAACATAAGGATGAGCCCTCCCAGGGAAGTCTTCGGTGGCCCTGGTACTCTACGAAGAAATTAAGAGTGAACAGGTGCTAGAATTGTGATCTTGACTCTAGCAAGGACAAGCTGAGGATGTGGAGCAGGGCCTTGCAGCTTTCCAAGCCTGCTTTCTTTAAAATGGCAGAGAGCACAATATGATGAAACTTGTGGGTAGTGAAGGTGGTAGACCGCACATAGTAGGTGCTTAGGATATGTTGGTAAATTTTGCTCTTTTTTTTTTCCTCTGTGTGGTTTTCTTTCTCCTACATGTGATGAGAAAAATCCAAGAGGTACTTGTGTACAGAATTCTGGATTTGGAACATTCCCTTCCATGGTTAGGAAATAAACCTATCTATGCAAGGACAGTTAAGCGTTCGGTTTTTAGGAATAGGGAGTGTGACTTAATGGTCTCTGTATTCTCAATGATATGTGGAGTATTAAGGAAAGAAACTAGAGCCTGAGGTTTTGGCAAGACAGAAAGAAACCCAAGACCAGGATAGAAAATCTAATAAAGAGTACAGGGAGCAGAATGAAGAAAACAAAAGAAAAAGATAGTGCTTTGGGCCTGGGCCTGAAACTATATGTGTTTATATTTACAGGCCAGAAGCAAAAAAAATATAATACAGAAAAGCTTAGCTGTTCTGGCATTATGCTTACAGCTTATCAAGCTGCAGTTAGTTTGATCATAAGGGACTAATACTAGTGAATTTGCACCACATGAACCTCACTATGTGGCTTTTGTAGAAGAGAACTTCACAGTGCAGTAATTAAGAGTGCAGGCTCTAGGTCCGGTGAGATAGCTCAGTGGACTAAGAACCTGCTTAAGCAAGCTCAAGGCCTGGAGTTTGATCCCTAGCGCTGAGTGGGCAACTGAGTCCAAGCATGGTGGTGCAGGCCTGTAATCCCAGCGCTGGGGGGGGGGGGGGGGGCTGAAGACAGGATTACTGCCAGTCCAAGCTATGTAGTGAGACCTTGCACAAAATACAAAAAAATAATAAAAGCAGGCTCTGAGCAAGTGAGCAGTGTACAAATTGTCAGGAAGAGGACAAAGAAGAAACATACCCAACTTGACGGATGCCCTGAGAAAGTCACTGCATCATTCCTATGCTCTTCCTGCCGAAGATGCATAACTTGAGTCCAATCAGGAGGGTATATCAAGCAAAACTAAATGAAGGCACATTCTACAGGACAACTGGCTTGTAACCTTAAAAAGTATCCAGCTCATGAACATCAAAGAAAGGCCTACAACTATTCCTGACTACATAACAACTATGTGGTAATTCATGTTTCTGCCATGGATTTTTTTTTTTAAAAGGTTTCATAGTAAAGAGGAATTTCTTTCTTCCTTCCTTCCTTCCTTCCTTTCTTTCTTTCTTTCTTTCTTTCTTTCTTTCTTTCTTTCTTTCTTTCTTTCTTTCTTTCTTTCTTTTTGCGGGACCAGTGTTCAAACTCACGACCTTGCACTTGCCAAGCAGGCACTTGTGCCTTGGAGCTATCTCCCCAGCCCCTACCATGAATCTTTTTGCGATAAAGAAAACTTCTGGAGCTAGGCACAGTAGTGCAAGTCCATAATCCCAGCTGCTCAAAAGGTGGAGTGAGGAGGATTGTAACTTGAAGGTCACCAAGGCAATGTTGCAAAACTCTTATCTCGGAATAATACTTTAGAGGGTTAGGGGATGTAGAACACTGCTATTGCACCTGCTTAACATGAACAAGGGTTTAGGTTCAACACCCTGGTCCCATAAAAATAAAAATAAACATGGCAATTATCAGACAGCTGGAAAAAACGTAAATGGGGTCTGGGAACCCATGATAGTGATGTGTCTGCTGATTTCTTGATTTTTGTGGTTGCCTATTGGTCACAACATAGATTGTGTTTGTGTTTGTTTTTGTTGGAAATACCAACGTATTTGGGGGCGGTAGATCTTCAAACAGGCAACTTAAACTCGCATGATTGAAGGATAAATGTCTTTCCATTTACTTACAACTTTTATGTTTTGTTTGTTTGTTTGTCTAGTGAATGCTCTGGAATGAAAATCTTTTGTTTTTTTAGAATTTTTTATTTTATTTATTTTTTTTCTTGTTTCAGAACTTTTTTTTTTTTTTTTTTTGTCTTTTTGTCTTTTTGAGACAGGGTCTCGCTATGAAGTTGAGGCTGGTCCTGAGCTCACTTTTGTAGCCCAGGCTGGTCTCGAACTCACACTGATCCTCCTGACTCAGCCTCCCGAGTGCTGGGAGCTGGGATTACAGGCGTGAGCCACCACACCCAGCTTGTTTCAGAAATTTTGTTTGTTTATTTATTTATTTTTATGGCCGGCTCAGCCTGCCCTGAGGGCAGGGCTGGCGCAACATGTGGTGCTGGGGATCGAACCGCGGTCCCTGCAGCCGCCTAAGCTTTCCTAAGCAGGCA
>PVJA010004736.1:0-60642 GCA_004027025.1 Myocastor coypus | reverse complement strand
CCTCTAGATCAGCGGTTCTCAGCCTGTGGGTCGTGACCCCAGCAGGGATCAAACTACCAAAACACAAGGGTCGCCTAAAGCCATCGCAAAATGTTACTTATTTGGAATTAGTTTTGAAGTAGCCACCAAAATTATTTTTTGGTTTGGGGTCACTGCAACATGAGGAACTGTATTGCGGGGTCACAGCATTAGAAAGGTTGAGAACCACTGCCCTAGATGCTCAACCTGGGGCAGGTTGCTTCACCTTATCTCAGGTAAAATAGGGACAATGACAGGACAGTTCTAAGTGAGTTGTTTTCAAAACACCCCACAGTACACACACAAAATAGTGATAATTAATGCGTGGAATGGTCATGCCATGGTAAGAGTTCAGTAAAAGGTTTCTTCAGCAATTTTCATTTAAAAACTCAGTGTCCTACTGCTCTGCAGGAGTGTCTCAGCCTACAGGATCTGTGGGTTTGGTGTTTTGTAATGTTGTTCATTTTATCTAATCACTGGGTTTTCTCGGTTTGTTGCCCAATTTGTAGGAAAACAAGGAGAAGAAACCAAAGGTCTACATTTAGGGGTTTGTATCCATCTCAATCTTCTATCACTTTTCAGGAAATCTCTTGCCTTGGGGACATCTGGGCCCATGTGTAGATTCTCAATGAGGTCCTTAGACATGTGGCCTCCCCACAAAGGGTTACCAAGCAAGGAAGACTCTAGCAGGAGACTGGTGGGGTCTCTGACACTCATTGGCCCTTATCTGTCCTTTCAGAGAGGAAATAAAGGGGTAAGGGCCAGGTCCATCTAGTGAGGCTAAGGACAGAGCTGAGTCTGGAAGCCAGGACTCAGAGTTTAGGCTGGTGTTTTCCTTGCAACAGCACACATAGGGTCCCACATAATGGATGTCTACCTAGTTGAGCTAATACTGCAGAGCAGCTTTCATGTTTCCAGAGTCACACAGTCAAACCCCTCTGCATGCACCATCTCTAATTCTTCAACCTCCTAAGATGGTTTCCATTACGAGCCCACACTGTCCACATTCCTAACTACTGCCTTAGGAAGCCTATGGCATGAAGCATGTTCCACGTTTCCTCTAAAGATCTGGGGGAGAGAAGGGGGACCTTTGGTCAATTTCAACTTTAAATAGGTTGATGCCATAGAAACAATCCTTAAGTGGTATTTTGAAGCTGATATATTTAATGTCTATCACATGTACTTTTTCTAGGACAGTGACATTATGCAGTTGCACATGGCTCATTCTTATTTTGAATTTTGCTATAAAAATATATATGGTGTCCTAAACTTGGCAGAACTAAAAATCCAGATCAGCTGGGATTAGCAAGTTTGATTCCCTTCTAAATGTTTCTTACAGATGGTCTCTACTTTATCTGTTAAGAACTTGTGAAAACTATCCTTATATAGAAAGTGGGATGTGAGCTTGCACAGACTTTGGGAGCTACAACTGCATTTATTCATTCATTAACTTTATAGCAAATATTGAAGAAGAACCTACATATTATCTATTATGACAAAAAATGAATCCCAAACTTAGCATCTTGAAACAGCAGCAAATACCTTGCACAACTTCTTTGGGTAACAGCTGGAGGGAGGCCTTGCTGGGTGGTTTGAAGTCAGGGTTTCCATGCTATTGCAGTCATCTGGAGGCCTGACTAGGGCTGGATGATCAACTTCCAAGGTGTTTGAGTACCAAGCTGGTGCTAGCCAGCGACAAGCCTTGCATTCCTGCCATGTGAACCTCCTGTGAGCATAGGGCCACTCAGCATCCTGATGATGCTCTGGCTGACTTCCTTTGGAATGAGGGACCCAAGAGCAACAGGGAAGAAATCACAAGGCCTTTTATCTCCGAATCACACAATGTCACATCTGGAATATCTTCTTGGTTATTGCTAACCCACCAAATTTAGCAAAGAAAAATCTAGGATACCCAATTAAATGCGGATTTCAGGTAAAATGAGCAATATTACAAAATTACGCATTCTTTTATATGACATTAAAATCAAATAGAGTCAGCATTTAATACGGCACTCTTCCCTATCAAGTGAGGGAAGGAAATCATGAGTACTGACTGGGTTCATTGTGACATCTTGGGAGCTCACCCTAGGAGCCCCTGCACACCCTCCAGCATGCACACTGCCTAATAAATATATCTTTATGCCTTAATAAATATATCTGGCTTTTCTTTGACATGTCTTGCAATTCTTTCTTTGATAGAAATCAGTGAATCCATACCTACTCGGTGAGAGGAGTCAGTTGAGGTTCCATCTCCCCTTTGGGAACCCCTGCAGGCCCTGTTCGGTGATAGAACCTGCCCAACCACTAGAGGTAAGTGAGGAACCCTCTGAATGACAGAAGTCCTGACCTACATCTGTATAGAGAACCACCAACCTCACTCTAGTTCACCTACAGAAACTAGAAATTTAACAGGATTAGAAATTTAACAGGATAAGGGTCTCAGTCACTCAGCTATGGGCTGATTGGTTAAGCAGAAAGGAGTGGAGCACAGTCCTGAGACTGGATACCCTCTTTCTCAAATGTCCATCCCTTACTTTGCAGGGGCAGTAATTACCCACTTTGGGTAGACTTAAGGAAGAGACTTTAAAAATGGAAACCCAGTGAGAGCTTTGGAGGAATTGATGGCTCAGACCACCAGGGTGGCAACTAGTAACCAGATGTAGATCTGTTTGTTTGGCACCTGAGCAGCAGAGGTCTATGGCCACCAACCATGACTCCAGCTAGTCAGCCATTGGTGGGATAAAGGTACTTCCTGAGGAGAGGACATGGATAGCCTGTTACAACCCATCTCTTCCTTTAGAACAGTGCTAGTCACAGTTGTTCTCACCATCTGCAAAGCCTCCATCACGGGGACTCTAGGCCATCAAGACTTACTCAACTGGATCATATGTCTGCATAGCTCACAAATTTCCAAATCATGTCAAGAGATCAGTACAGTTCTTTTCTATCCCTGTTTTACAAAAAGGAAAACTAAAGTTAGGAAAACGGGTTAATTTGCTCAGGGCTGTGAGTTAGTATGGGTTACCCAGTATACGACACCTGCTTTCTCTGATTCCAAAGCTAATTATGTATAATTATATACATAATATATAATTATATAATTATATATTATATAATATTTATATTATATTATATAATTATGTCCTTCACCCAAGTGAAGGACAGACCACAATGTTTTCATATATGGCAACTTAAAGAAATGGAAGAGGTGATGCGTGGTGCCCACGCTTGACCATGGGTGGGCCGAGGCACAAGTGATGGTAATTCATTGCCCCAAAGCATCCTCAAAGAAGGCGCTGGAAGATGCCGGCTTCACAGAGTGATGAAGCTAATATGTGTGTGTCACTGCTCAGCAACACTACAACTCATTATACGGAGACACACTCAGAATGTTGCCTAGAAGGGTGTGCCCAGCAACAGCCACCAGAGCTTCACTGGTGGTGGGGAAGCTAGAAATGAACAAAGAGAACAGCAGCAGTGGGTTGTTCTGAAAAGATGGTCTGATCCAGAATACAGGGTGGTGTTTACTTGCATAGCAATTGTAAAAGTACATTTTAGGGTAACCTCTTAGAGCGGTATATTTTATGAATATTTCTTACATACATATGTATGGATGATGTAACACATTGTATATGAGAATACATATATATATACATATACATATACATATATATGTATGTATTTTTCCCCCACACTGGGGGAAACACACCTAGGGTCTCACACATGCTAGGTCTGAACTCTACCACTGAGCTACATCCTTAACATAAGGTCATATTTAAACAGAAATAGTTATCTCTTTGTGTTGATGAAGGAATTAGTTCCAGGATCCCCCTGGATACCAAAATCAGCAGATGTTCAAGTCTCTCATATAAAATGGTATAGCATTTACATAGAATATACACATATCCTCCTGGGTTTTTAGAATAATCTCTAAATGACTTGCAGTACCTGATACTATGGAAATTCTATGTAGATAGTTGTCATGTTGTATTATTCAGAGACTACTAAATGACAAGAAAAAATGCCACCTGTCTAATAAAGATGCAAATTTTTTCAAAGATTTTTAAAAATCATCACAGTTGGATCTGCCAATGTAGGAGCCATGGAAGTGCAGGGCTCCATGAAGGATCGTTTTCTGTATGGCCATTTTAGGAAAAGACTGGAAGTCTGGAAGCGGCAGGGGATGAAGGAAACGCTGAGAGGATGAACAAAAGGGATCCCCTGTGTTCCTACTATAAATTTTTCTGAGTGCTTAATATTTGATTATGTATTCATGTAGTGCTGTTAACCAAAACTCTGCAAATGGAATCAACTAAGAGGAAATACTTTTTTCACCACTGCATGGGAGAAACATATTTTGTTTCTTTCTCCCCACAGAACTTCTTGTTTTTCATTATCCAGTGTCTTCATGAAAAGGCTTCATAACAAAAGTTGAGAATTCCTAGAACCAGTCATAAATCTGGAGAGTGGGGTCATGGGACGTACAACGGTCAGCAGGTTCTCACAAGGAGCAGAAGATAGAAAAACTGAGTGAGTGACCAGGCTCTGCCTCACACTCCCTCCTACTGTAGTCTCACCCCAAGAGTTGACAAGAGCTGCCCTGCCAGGGGCTCATCACGTCTCAGGCACACCTGCCCTTGCTGCCTGTTAGCCCTTTCCATTGGACCCAGGACATCTCACCATCCTGCTGTGCAGATGAAGACTCAGAGCCCTGGCCATTCAGCTGTCAGTCATCCTGGTTCCAAAACCCCTGCCCCAAGCCACTTCAGTCACTGC
The DNA here is from genome assembly GCA_004027025.1 of Myocastor coypus. Classification (NCBI taxonomy): domain Eukaryota; kingdom Metazoa; phylum Chordata; class Mammalia; order Rodentia; family Myocastoridae; genus Myocastor; species Myocastor coypus. The sequence goes on along the minus strand of PVJA010004736.1, from coordinate 55,848 downwards.
TTCCCCAATCCCATGTATTACTGTGAGCTGTACAGCTGTAAGACTGCGAATAAACACTTGAACTCCTAAAAATACACAGCTCCTCTGGTCCAGCTGATTCCTCACAGGTAAGGCCTGTGCAACAAAGGGCTAACTCAGTAAGACTGGACAGTCCAAAGAAGGAATTAGTGTGGATGGTTTCCTGGGCGGGAAGACCTCAGATGATCGTCCCTGATGGCAGTTTAGAGAGCTTCAGGCCCAGTGCCTCACCAGGCCAGATAGTTTGCACTAATAATGTGATCATGATGGGATCTCTGGGCTTCACTGGCACGCACTGGCCCCTAGAAGGACTGGTGGCTCTGTAAGGTCAATGTGACTACTCCAGGCGGCCTGTGTGACTGACCTTATTATGAAAAATCATAATCATTAAGGCTTAGTTGAGCTCTTGGCTCAAGCTTCAACCTTTGTGATGTCACACATTCCTGCAGCAAGGACTAAGCAGGTGGCCTGTGAGATGCTGCTAGGAGATGCCAACTTCAGCCATGTCCCTGGACTGCTCCACATCCCTTCTTCTTTTGCTGATTTTGATTTGTAGTCCTTCACTGTATATGCCGTAGCCATGAGCCTAACAGCTGCTCCTGAGATAGTCTGGTGACATTCATGAGGACAAAGGTCAGGCGCATGCCTCAGCCTTAACACAGGGCCTGTTTCCAATGTATAACACCATGTGTTCTTCCATAGCCCCCCAACACTATTGCTGGCCTCAAAAACCAGGTGCATCAGCTGGGTACAGTGACCCAAGCCTGTAGTCCCAATACTCAGGGAGGCTGAGGTAAGATTATAAATTCAAGCCCAGAGTGAGCAGTTTAGTGACTTAATTAAACCCTGTCTCAAAATAAGGTGCTGAGGATGTGGCTGAAAACCCTGGTTTCAATCCCCACTACTAAAGGAAACAAACAAACAAAAACAAAAACAGATACATAATAAAAGCAAGATGCTCTGGTCATTGAGGGTCCTAAATAAACTAGATGAAAAAACAAAACTCTTGGGATCACTGCAGAACAGAGGACCAACAAACTCTCCGGTCTTTAACCTGTTACTCATTAAAAGCATGATGTGTTAAATCTCTGAGGCTGGCTGGGAATTAAGAGCTTGTTCTGGTTTTCTTGCAGAAGGGCGGCAGCTTAGCCTGCTCTCAGGGTGGGGCTGGCTCGGCATGTGGTGCTGGGGATCAAACCGTGGTCCCTTGCACCTGCCTAAGCTTGCCGGAGCAGGCATTTTAGACTGAGCTACTTTGCCAGCCCTTTGTTCTGGTTTAGACCTACTAAAGTCCCCCAAAGCCTCACGTGTTCAGACACAGGAGTTTTGGAAGGTGATGGGATCACCACCCACTCAACTCATCAGCAGATGAATTGGAAGAGGGACCACTTGTGGGTATGACTGGAAGGGTGCCTCTCCCTTCTCTCTGCTTCCTGGCCACCATGACTTGAGGGGCTTTCCTCCCTCAGACCCTTTCACCATGAGCCAAAAGAAAGAAACGTCTCCTGCTTTAGGTTGATGAGTCAGGTGTTTGTCCCAGTAACAGGGCTGCTTTTGAAAAAAATCCAGTAACACTTCACCAAGCGCCTAATGGGTAACTAAGGATAAAGCTTGACATCACTGCTTTTGTTTTGTATATCTTTTATCCTTAAAACTGGGTCTGATTCCTGCCCCATGTTACTCACTTATGGAATATCTGGATAAACAAATAATGCAAGATTTTTTAACCCTAGATTTACATAACCCATCTCATTCTCCGAGATTTAGGTCACCCAGATATAAAGCTTAGAAACATTCAACTAGAGATTTCATCCCTTGGAATGGGTGCTTAGCAGCCTCTCATTTTCCCCAAACTACAGACACCCTGAATTCCAGCAGAGCCTCTGAACACTGACCCTCCCTTCCCTTAAAGCAGGAGCAACTGCCTTTTGGAACCAGATGTCCCCTTAAGCCATTTGGGCTTCTGAAAAGCTGGAATGGACATAGTGCTCAATGGGACCCTCGGCCACCTCAGTCCCGTAAAACCAGTCTCTCCCTGGATAGGCCAGCCTGACCTTATAGGAGGGGCCCCTCCTTTCCTTAGCTCCTCCAGCTGACACGCTTTCCCACTTTCTCCTGCCTTCCAGTGGAAGCTTTGCCCGTAGCTGTATGCTGCAGCTTCAGCTCTAATTTTTATTGTCCCTGGAGCAAGGAGCCCCAGGATCCAGTGACACTCTTGAGTTCTGGGTCCTAGCTAATCAGCAAACCTGACAGGGGTCTTGGAGGCCCCAGTCATGGGAGTTCCGCTGTCTCTGCAAAAGCCTGTTCCCTACCTTCTGCTTGTCACCAATCCCCGTGAAATATTTCAATAGAAAAGAAAAACAACTCAGGAAAGGCACAGACAAGCGAGCCTCTGTTCACTTTATTCAAATAATCTATCTCTGTTAAATTGAGTAGAACTGAAAAGAAATCAAAGCAAGTCTCATATATTAAGATTTTTAAATAGATTCTTTGAATTCAAAGTAAGGGTCAACAGGCGAGGCACAGGTTATGGGGCTTGTCTCAGCGAACAAAGCCACCAAGGCAGCCCTGCAAATGAAGGAGGGTGGCGAATCCGCTTCTGTAAAAAAGTTCTTGAGGGGGAAAAAAATAGGAAATACCAGAGTTTCAAAAACGGGACCGCTGTTCACACTCTTCGCTCTCTAGCTGGGAATGTCCAAAGAGAGCTCCAAGGTTCATTTTCAATGATTCAGCTTTTGCACACATATGCAAATACATTCCTCATTCACAGCCCTGTTTTGGCAATTAAGAGCAAGCAATATGCTTGGATTAAAAGGCCTGATTTCCACTGGAATGTGGCTTCTTCTCTTTTTGGCAAGAGAGCCATTTGCAGAGATCTGAAAGAGGAGAGTCGGCATTAGGCCTGGATTAACCACTCTGAAATAGAGCCTTCCTATCTGTGCATGTTTCTGGAACAGTCTTTATTTGTTCCCATAAACACACAAGGTTTTCTACCTGCACCCCAGATGGCCAACTTTAAAAATATTCCTGGGGTTCTTACCCCCATCTCAACCTGCATCCGTCTGACCTTCAGAGATCCACTTCAGCTATTTGTAGGAAGCAAATCGCAGTGGCTATGGGTTCTATGCCAGTGAAGCTTTGGAGGAAAGAAAATGATCAGCATTTGCCTCTCTGCCAGGGACATGCATCTTCACTATGTAGGTGGCATCTTGAACGGATAAACCTGGTTTTATAACTGAGCAGACCCAAGAGTGTTGTAATGAATTTGTAGAAAGCGAGTGAGATGAGTGAGGTTAGGGAGAAACAGACGACACTGTTTTCAAAGTGAGGGGTCTTTTTTGCAATTAAACAGAATTCCAGGGTCTCAGCACAACTTGAGATGAGAGCCCTGATGAAGAAGTCTGTTGTCCTCAGCCTGGATTTAAAGAAAAAACGAATGTGTATGCTGGTTACTTAATAAAATAAGGATATTAAAACCAGTTCAAGCTAGAAACTCTGCTTCATTTAAAGAATGTGGGGAGGACTGGGTTGTAGCTCAGTGTTGAAGTACTTGCATAACATGCACACAAGGCCCTCAGCTTTCCAACAAAGAAACCAACCTAAAAGGAAAGCACAGATCCTTGCTGACCCGTGACCCTGACAGGTTCCCGTTTCCCTAAGCCTGAGCTCAGAGCAGAGGACCTGAGTTCTCACATGGGATCCTTAGCTCAAGGGTCCACAGCAAGTGCCTGGCACACTACAGCTCCTGAGCATTCCCACGTGGACCTCCTGTGTCCCATTCCTATATCTGTTTTTTTTTGTTTGTTTGTTTGTTTTGTTTTGTTTTTTTCCGGGACCAGGGTTCAAACTCACAACCTTGCACTTTCCAGGCAGGCACTTGTGCCATGGAGCTATCTCCTCAACCCCCATTCCTATATCTGGAGGGAGGTGCTACATAACCCATCTCATCTCCTTCCAGCCTGAGGTCACCAAGAGAGAACACTTAGAAACACTCAGCGAGAACTTTTACTCCTTCAACTGGGCACCTAGAAGCCTCTAGTAATCTCCCCTAAAAACGAGGAATCCCCAGTCTGTGGAAGCAGGAAACAGAGGCCAAGAGGCATTAATCCTGGAGATCTTTTATCTTGGGATTCCCAAGTTCAAGATCCCTTTTCTTACTTTTTTTAAAACATGGAAGAGTGAACATGCACTTAAAAATAATTCTCTAAAAGCAAACTCTGGGGGCGGTGACTCCTAGAGGAACTGTGCCCTTGGGTGTCTGTGTGGTCTCAGAGAAGTCAAAGACCCACTCTGTGCTCCAGTCCACTCCTCTGTAGGATCCTTTGCAGGACTGTGTTAAGTGAGAGTTAGGCGAGGAACACAGAGGAGTACCTGGCCTGCTGCCTTGGGTATTATTCTTAGAATAGAACTGCCTGCGACTATTATTGGAACATTAATTGCTCTGGGCCAGACCTGATGCTCATTATAGAAGCTGGATTGGCAGACAGCATCCCTGCAGAAATGCCCAGAGTCCCCTCCAGTGGGCCTTCTGGCCCTCCCTCCATCTGGACAAAACTTCCTGTTGTTGACTCAGCATCAATCGCTGCCCCCATCCCTGATCTAGAGCTAGGAGACTAAGCTTCCATTCCATAAATAGCTGCCAGCTTGTCACCATGGAAACCTTTGATGGGACTGGGTCAGCCCACCTTGGTGGACACTTCTCCCCAGCCAGGCGTTCGAAAAGGTGGCACCCAGGCTCAGAAGCAGCAAGGGGCCCCAGTGAGATGTGCAGGCCTACCTGGAAATCATGAGTTTCCTATGTGGGAGGAGGTGCTGTTCTGGTTTACCTGGGGAAAGACAAGAGGCAGAGGAAGGGTCACAACCAGGCAGTGGACACAGGTGCAGCCCTCAGCGCTGAGTCACGCCCCACACACCAAATGCTGACTGCACACGGGCTGGGCGCCAGGGGCTGAAGCTGGCACAGGGCCCCTGCTGTTCCCCTGGAGCTTACTTTGTAGCTGGGGATCAAGTCTGACAGACATGTAGGGCAACATCTACTCTGGGTGATGCAAGGGTCTCATAACCATCAGGACAGGACTGTACAACATGACAAGCAAGGTGTGGTGCAGTAAATATTCGGTCACTGCACTGGATCCTGGCACACAACCCCTAACGTCTTTGGGATCTGGGTGACGACAGTCTAAGGGGACGACCAGGCACCATGTCAGGAGGAGGGTGGTCATCAGGATGAGGGGTTTGAACTTTCAGCTTCATCCAAGTTTCTGGGGCACAGCGGATGGAGACTGAGTTAATGGCCAGTGGTAACTTCATGACTCATGTGTGGGTCAGGAAATCAGCACAAGAGCTCTCAAGTGACAGGCTGGAGGACTTCCCAGCTGGGGAGTACACGGACATGTTGGGGTTGGGAGGCTCAATGGCTTCCCACCTCGCTGTGCACCTCCTCCTCCTAGCTATCCCTAGTTGTACCCATTATGATAAACAAAGAGGTGTCTGCAAGTAGTGTTTACCTGAGTTCTACAAATTGTTCTTGAGAAACACTGTACCAGAGGTGGGTATGTGGGACCCTCACTGCAGCTGGCACTTGAGGCGGGACAACACCGAACTTCCGGTCTGTAGCACCTAACATTAAGGTAACTACTGTCAGGACTGAGCTACATTTTGCGACCCCGGCTTGGTGTCTGCATCATCACAGAACTGACTGTTGGTGTTAGAGAAGCCCTGGGGTCCAAGATCAGAGGGATGCAGCCGGGTCAGTGTTACAGCTTAGACGCAGACCATCCCCTCAGGGTCTCGTGTGGTCAGAGACTGGGCTTTTGGAAGGTGGCCAGATCATGGGGTGCTGTTCTGATGAATGCATTGTTGAACGTGCCATAAGGAGGCAGGGGTCCTGAAGAGGGAGGTCACTGGGTGTGTGACCCAGAAGTCCTTATCTCCCTCCCTGGCTCCTCTATTCTGGCCACCTACTGGCTGCTGGGCAGGAGCAGGTATCCTCAGCGCAGGCCTCTCCACCAGGCCACGTATGCCTTGGAACCAGCTGACCATGAAATAAACTGTGAACGAAAATAAACCTCCCTTCCTTTAAGTTGTGGGTTTGGGTATTGTGTTTAGCAACAGGAAGTGACTAAGACAGCAAGCCATGCAATATCTGGATGGAAAATCTTCCCAGCGAGGGAACAGCCATGAGCAGGAGGGGACAGAGGCTTTTTGCATGTGTTCCCTTTCTAATATGTAAGCTGCTTTACTTTGCTTGGTCGCCATTTTTCTGATCCTTGGGTTTCATGATTATCCCTTGGAATAATGGCTGCATGAGTCCTGTGGAATACGCAGGCCACCGTGGACAGAGGACTCCTCTAAGATGGGTTTTTAGTTGTCACTCATGTCCTGAATGATACCATGTGCTTGGAGAGGACAGTGGAGGAGGTGAGGGCAGAGAGGGCTGTGTGGCCATCTCCAGGGCAGCTGTCCTGAGCAGGTCGCATGTGATGGCAAAGACATGGCTATCCTTCATGTCACTCCTCATAGCAGCAAGGCTGGTCCCACATCAGGTCTGTGTCTCATACACTCCAGTGCTGCAATAATATGGGGCTGGGGAGATAGCTCAGTGGTCTAAGCACTTGCGTAGCAGGTGCAAGGATCCAGGCTCAATCCCTGGTACTACATGCTGTGCCAGCCCCATGTAGGGCTGACCATTGAAGCTGGGCATGGTAGTGCATGCCTGTAATCCCAGCACTGGAGGCACTGAGACAGAAGGATCACTACAAGTCTGAACTGGGAAGCAAGACTTTGTACAAAAAAAAAAAAGGTACCCACACACATACTCCTCCATACAAATGTAGGGAACATTCCATAAGAACCCTGAGCTCCCAGCAAAGAGGCGAAATCATGAGGGTGAGCATAAGACATCACTCAGAAAGATGCAAAACTGGAAACGATCCTAAGGAAGCACTTCACCAAATGCATCAGGCGCATGATAGAGAACAGCACGTGGCCATCTACACAAAAAAGCCCTACAGAGGGGAAAGTGTTGAGCCAGCAAGACACATCAGCTCACAAAGGGGAACTGCAATGAATGCAAACATGCATATTTAGCTTGAGTGTATACATGATTTTTGGAAAGTTAAGAGAGGAGAACTGCAAGACTGAAGCCAGCGGGGCAACTGACAAGGTCCTATCAACATATAAAATTTTAGAAGGGGTGGGACTCCAGCTCAGCAGTAGAACACTTGCTTAGCCTGTGCAGGGACCTGGCTCCATCCCTAGTACCACACATGCCTACCTCCACATAAAAAGACAAACACAGACAGAGGCAACGTACAATAATGGAAAGAATTTCAGACTATAAATAATGCCCTTCGCCCCCACCTCCATGTTTTGCTTTTGAATTACAGTAAATCTACATCTTTTAGGTTACATATAGTAAGGGAACAAAACTGGATCCCTGATTCTTACAAAGGGATCAAGGGCCAATCCTGAAGCAACTGCAAAGTGTTCAAAGTGATACCTGTATCCCAAATCACAGGCTCTCAGAACTCATTAACTTGATAATTAAAAGGGGGGCTGCCTGAGAGTGGGCCATCTTTATATTGCCAATAAAATAGGTGTACAAACTAAAGCTGCTCATTTTCACACCACTCCTCCACTTAAAAGGGGGGATTTTTTAACCAATAAATTAGAAGCCTGGTGGTTCCGTAGAAAGGTGCTTTTAGTGACTAATAGGATACCTTTGCTCCACAGGTGATCCAAACCTTTGTTTCACATTTCTGTACTCAAAATATTTACACATCTAACATGTTCAGCCCAAACTCCAACTCTATACTGTGATTTGTGCTTCTTGTAATCTGTTAAAGTTTCAGCAGTATGTTCTGGATCAAAAGCCAGGACCTCCTAGGCTTTCTGAGGCAGTATGTACATGCCATGTGATAGAGCTGGTAATGAGGAGAAAAGGGTTAACTACTAACCAGATGTTTTTCACATCTGTATACATTATTTTGTGACACTAATATTATAGAAAGCTTGGAGTTTCAGGTGTATTTTTAAACAAATATATGTCAATTAAAATATCCAGAGACAAGGGTATTACGTTATTGTGTAAAGAGTTTTTAAATTTTTAAAAATCTTTTATTCATTTATTTATTTGGTACAGGGTCTCACTATACAGCTTGGACTCGAAGTGATGCTCCTTTCTCAGCCTCCCCAGTGCTGGGATTGCAGGTGTGCACCACCATGCCTGGTTTTGGTGGTCAGCACAGAGAGCCCGGAGCTCTGAAGTTGTCATGGCCTGTGATACTGAGGATTAAAGCCGGGTCCTTGTACTTACTCTCCAGCCCTGTAAGGAGCTTTTTAACTGTGTTGTATCATTAAGATGTATATTATAATGCCAAACCATAGCTGGGGAAACTAAGTTTAATGATTATCAAGTAGAAAATAAGTAAATAACTGGGGGGGGGCACTTAGCACCAACAGGACAGCTCTAGGATAGGTAAAAGGAGCAATCTGCTGTGTCACGAAGGCCCATCCTTTTATTGATGGTGACGTGACATCCTGAGATCTGTGGGAAGCCCAGCCATATGAATGCCCTTGGGCATGGAGAAGGGTGCTCATGTCTCCACCTATATTTACATATGTCACATTATCCTCGTGCCTCCCTTTTCTAGAGAGGTAGATGAAACTGTTGCACTTGTTTGTACTTGAGAATAGCTGTCTCAAAGGACTGAACTTGAGGTTAGACACTGAAACTACTACTCCCCACAAAATCCCTTAACTGCATTCAAGCCAAGAGATGAGGTGAAAGATGGTGAAGGCAGAAGGCTGTTGAGACTGGGCTCCTGCTAGGAAAGTGCTTAGGGACCCTCTGGTTTGACCCCAGCCCCACCCAAACTTATGAGGAAGAAAACTGCCAGCATGGAGAAATGAACCATTCAAGGGCATATATCAAGCTACTGACACAGCCAGGAGAAACAGTTCAGAATTCCCCTCAGGACTTCTAACCTGAAAATGTCCTTTCAGATTGGCTGGTGTCTTATAATCCCCTTTCAAGACCTAGGAAACAGAAAAGAAATCTCATTCTAGTGGAAGTGATTGAAAAATATATTTTAGTCCATCTTGACACATCCATCCACTTGCTCTTTTTTTCCCCACTCCTCTTTCCCTTCATCCCTCCACCTATTTTCTATCCGTCCATCCATCCATCCAGCCAGCCAGCCAGCCAGCCAGCCACCCACCCACCCTCGATCCTCCTCCATCCATCCACTCATCCATTTACCTAAACACTTGCCCTCCTCCACATGCATGTACCCATCCACCCAGCCAGCCATGCATATATCCACCCAACATTTAATGAGCTGCTTTTGTTCCAAGCATTTGGCATACCAACAGTAACCAGACAACTGAAATTCTTATTGTTGATGGGCCGGCGAGATAGCTCAGCAGTCTAAAGCACCTGCTTAGGCAAGCTTAGGCAACTGCAGGGACCATGGTTAGGTCCCTGGCACCACATGCTGCGCCAGCCCTACCCCCAGGGCAGGCTGAGCTGGCCATAAAAAATTAAAAAATAAAATAAAAAATTCTTATTGTTGAGCTCCCATTTTAGAGGCTGTGGCAGATGACATACAAGTGACATAAAGAAACAAACAAGGACATATGAAGCCATGGAAGTGTCATGAAGAACACAAAGAGGTGTGATTAGGCAAGACCAGGGTTTTCTTTTGAGTGGGTGGTCTCTAGGGACAGGCAGGCTTAGAGCTGAAAACTGAATGATGCCTGAAACCAACTAGGCTAACTGAGCTCAGAAGGAAAAGCATGCCAGGTAGTGGAAAGATTATGGGAAAAAGCTCTGAGAACATTCTAGGCTTTCCCATTATGTCAGGGCATGGAAGGCACCATACTGCCTGATGCTGTCCAACAGAAATACAATATGTACTAACTACGTAACCTTAAATTTTCTAGTAGTCACACTAAAAAAAAAAAAAAAAAAAACAATAAAGCAGGCATAATTAATGCTGATAAAATCTTTCATTTACTCACATACGGAAAAGCTGACCATTCAACCTGTACCCTTCTAACAGTGACTAATGAGAAAACGTCACAACCTTTTTAAAATTTTTGTCCTAAGAGTTCAAAAGCCCAGTGTGTATTTTGCACAGACAGCAGCTCTCCAGCAGGACTGGCCTCCCCCGGTAACATCAATGGCTGTAGGTGACTGGTGGCTACAGGATGGCTAGGGCAGTACAGGCAAGCTCAGCCCCACGGTAGCTTCCAGCACTGTGTTTGCTGCGTCCCCGGACCCGCTACAGGACCGCAGAATCTGCTCTCTGTATGCAAATGTGCTATGCCATAACCATGTTATGCTGTTACTTTGAGTAACAGCAAAACAACTAGAAATAGGAGGTGTGATCACAAAATACAGTAAATGTTTAAATTTTAAAAAATATTATAGTAAAAGACATGCTATTATTTCCTCTCAAAGTACTTCCCCTCACTTCCAACACAACTATCCAACCATTCTCCCGCTTGCTGAAGCAAATCTGAAGTCCTCTTTCGTGTGTCTCTTCAGCCGTACCATCGTGGCTCAGCTGATTCAAAACATTTACTTTTCTTGCTCCTTTTGACTGGGGGAGGAGCCAGAAGCCATACAGTGCCAGATCAAGTGGCTGAGGTGGGTAAGCGCACACTGTCCTGCTTTTACGAGCTGACTTTCCATTGGACGGCAGCACTCACCATGTTTGGATCTCACCTCTTAAAGACACTCAGGAAAGAGGCCTTCCAGAACTGCCTCAGAAAGTGGTAAGCACAAAGGGCTGAGTGTTGGGGGCAGTGGGAGTGTCTTGAGGAAACGTACTGGAGTGTGTGCTTCGCTGTTGAACGTTTTTATTCAAGCATCCACTGTATTTTCTGACTGGCCATTGCACAAAGGAGGGTGCCTGGCACCTACCCAGGCTTATGGAATCCATGGAGAAAAAAACCTCTTTGGAAGAAAACTAGGAACATCTTCTATTTTAAACAAACAGAAAACCTCAAAGAGTTGATCTTAACAAGTGCTCATTAGGATTACTTATGTTTCATAACAGCAAGTCCAGCCTTACTCTAGGAACTTCTGATCTCATTCTGGGGCCCCTTTTAAAGGAAGGCCAAGGAGCTGTAGCTGGCACTGCTGGGAAATACAGGGGGCCTGGGCTTCAAGATGGTCCCCAGACCCTTCTTTCCACCAAGTCTATCATCCTTACTCGGGCAAAGGATGCCTCATTTATTTCTCTTTCTTGCAATGCTAGAAAAGAAAATCTTAAAAGGTACTTGTGATTGCCAAATAAGGACACTCTCCAGAAGGAGAATGTAAAGGGGAACTGAGGGTTGGCTTTCTTCTTCTGTAATTTAGTACAGTTGCTGTTTACTTTTTAATAATGGCATGTGTTTAGAAATGCTGAGCTGAGCCACAAATCAAGACTCTGGGGCTCAATGACTCACAGGCTAGGGTGGCTCTTCCTCAGGCCAGCTTCCAGGCTCGCCTAGGGCACAGTTCCTGGGAAAGGCAGCCACTGGCAGCCACACACTCAAGACGGAACGGCCCACTGCATACCTGTGCAGTAGCCGTGTCTCTCTACCTGCGTGTAACACCAGCACTGCCCTTCCACAGGCATAACAGACAGGGACAACCGCAGCATAATCACTATGGTCTCACAGGGACGCCACCCCATGTGTGGCCTGTCCAGTGTCCTCAAGCTGAAAGTGACTGTACTGTGACTCTCTTAGGGCCTGGCAGGAAGCTGGAATGCAGCATCCAAAAGTAATCCACAAGCTGGGCTGGGAATGTGGAGATTTGGCTGTGGCCTTGTCAACTGCTCCTTTTCCTAGGGCAGTGACCTCCCTGAACACCTCCCCTGCAGGTAGGTAGCACTTGGGTGGCTGAGGCAAGAGGCTACAGCATGGGCTATATAGAGAGACTTTCTCAAAAAAAAACCAAAACAAACAAAGAAGTGAAAAAGACCTTGGCTACCCTAAGGAAGACTTAAAAATGCAACTTAGCTGATGCAGTGCAAAACAGCTAAGACTAAGGGCACATCCTGTAATCCCAGCTATCTGGAGGCTAAGACAGCAGCACTGCTTGGGCCCAAGAGCTCAAGCCCAGCTGGGGCAACAGCATAACAAGACTCCATCCCAAAAACAAATTTTGAAAAAAAAATAATGCAGCCAGCTCTAAACTCATGTCTGTTTGTGACAAATCTTGGAGGGCAGAGGAGAGATAGTTCCGTGGCACAAGTGCCTGCCTGGCAAGTGCAAGTTTGTAAGTTCGAACCCTGATCAGTACAAGGACCTAAGTTCAATCCCTAGTTCTTCAGGAAAAAAACAAAACAAAAAAACCATTAAATCTTATGGACCAAGGGGCCCGGCGGGATGGCTCAGTGGTCTAAAGTGCCTGCTTTAGGAAGGCTTGGGAGGCTGCCGGGACCGCGGTTCGATCCCTGTGGTTCTATCCCTCAGGGCAGGCTGAGCCAGCCATAAAAATAAATAAACAAACAAAAGTTCTGAAACAAGAAAAAAATAAAATAAAAATAAAACTTAAAAAAAAATAAATCTTATGGACCAAAAAAAGGGCCTGTAGTTTATGTACTCATGCCCACTATCAAAATAGACCTGAAAGAAGTCAACAAAGAGCCAGAAAAACGGGAGAAATAAAAACAGGTAAATAAAGGAAGTATGATGAAATTAGCACACAAAGGGGTGGGCTGTGACATGTTACCACCTGCGAAGTACAGGTTACCAGTTGCCATGAGCTTCCACACAACCCAAGCCACAATGGGAATACCAGCAGGCGCACAGCTCATCATGCCCACCAGGTGCTCAGGAGTCCGGGGACTAAAGGTTTTCCCAGAACCGAGAACTCAAGGTCCTGCCAAAACCCAAGAGCACGGTTGTACGCGTGCGTACACTTACCCGGCGCGTGTTATTGATGACGAAGGGGTCGGGGTTGCCATAGTTGGGGGGGTTTGCATACGGGTCATAGCCGAGCCGAGCCAGCATGGGGGCGATCTGGGCCATGTCCCTCACCACATCCCCGGGGATGTGGCCGGTCCACTTGGAGAGCGCTTCTAGATTCACAGGCTTGATGACCTGGTCTGTGGACCGCTCGATCCTGTGGGGAGAGGCACAGCCTGGTGAGGGCAGGGGCAGCAAGGAAGCCTGGAGGACCTGCGCCTGACCAGATCTGCCGCCCAGATGGCCCAGATGGGCCGAGGTGCTCTGGCTTACCTACTTCCTCTGTGTGATGGGGAAAGAGCACGGGGGGAGCAGGAGAACACTGGTGGGCGGTGTGGAGGGGCTGCTTCCTGGGCCGCACAGACTCACTACTCTTTCAAAACAACTTTCTGTGTCTATGACTAACAGAAACATTTTATCCTTGAAAAAAGAGATTAAATGCAAGCCAGGTATGGCAACCTATGCCTGTAAAGGTAGCATAGCACTCTGGGAACCTGTGGCAGGAGGGTCACAAGTTCCAGACCAGCCTGAGCAACTTCACAAGACCTCGTTTCAATTAAAATAAGAATAAATTAATAAAAGGGCTAGGGACGTAGCTCTGTGCAAAGACCCTGGGCTCAATCCCCAGGACAAAACAAAACAAACAAAAACAGCATGTAGTACTGGTGAGGCCAGAAATCCCTGGCACCACTACCTCCTTCAGGCGCCTGGTCTTCACAACTGCTGGACACCTTTCGGAGCTCCTTAAAGGAGCGGCTCAGGCCCAACTAAGGAGCCAGGCTCTTGGGCTTAAAAGCCGGTTGTGGCAACACTGGATCGTATGGCCTTGGCAGCGCGAGCCAGGTGGCTTCACTTCTGAGCACGGACTTCCTCCAGTGGAAATGAGGATAATGGCAGTGCTCACCTCCCTGCGTCACTCAGGAAAGTGACTAGCTTGGCATAAAGACAGTGCTGAGCAGAGTACAGGAATCTCAGGAAAGGCTACTCTTGGACTCATGCAGAAGCAAAAAAAAAAAAAAAAAGAATCTATGGTTTTATTTGTTGCTCTCATTTTTGTTCATTTTGTGGCACTGAATGATGAACTCAGGGCCTTCACACTGAGCTAGAGCCCAGTCCCCATTTATTTGTTTATTTTTTAAAAACTGTTAGATAAGGTCACTGTCACTAGCTGGGTTTAAACTTGGACCTTCTCGCCTATCTCCCAGAGTATGAGGATTGCAGGCATGTGCCACTATGCCTACATCTGCTGCTTTAAAATAGAAGTTAAATGCTGTATGTCTTGGTATCCAGCCGCTTTCCCCTCCACCGGACTCCCCTCCAGTGGTCTCCTGCTTCCTCAGAGGAAGGTACCATAGCTTACTTTACTTTCTCCTCCCTGGGCACAGGCATTGGGTGGCTTCACTCTCATGTGGTTAGGACAGCACAGCTGCCATCTCCTGTGTGCTCTGTGACTCTCCCAGTGCCAGGCCTACACGGCCATCAGAACCACAAGGACCTTACCAGTTATAGCCCAGGGGCTGCACAGGGTGAGGGACAGAAAGCTCCACATCTCTGGGAGCTTCTATCTCACCTAGGAGATCACTTGAGGAAGAACAGAAGCCGAAAGATGGAGCAAAAAGAAGACAGACAGAAAAGGAGCAAAGGTGAAGGGGGGGGGGGGGCGACAGGTGGGAAGAGCACCTATTTGGTGTTCGTGGCCCTGGATATGAATATCCAATCTGTCCAATGTGTCAAAACTCTCAAAAGATAAGTATGGCTTTTGTCACCTTTACCTCTGTAGGACCAATTTTTTTTTTTTTTTTTTTTTAACCAATTAGGGCCAACAGGGAGGCCTCCCAGCACACTGGCAGGAATGATGCTTAATGCAGACCAATAAAACCAGAAATAAATGAAATGTCCAGTAAGGTAATGTTCACTAGAGCGTAGTAACCTGTGGAGTGGAATGTCACGCAGCCTTTCTCAGTGATGTCATAGTAGAATTCCAGATGTCCCAGGACAGTGGTCCCATACACAAAGGGAAAAATGGTCCCAGGGAAACTGTTCAGTAGAATGGTAGCCTTATTATTCTGCCCAGAAAAGGATCAGCAGGTGCTATAAGAAAATGTGAGTAGTGGGATTAGAGGTTGTTTCCCATTTTTCTACAGTGAGGATGTTTTCCTTCAGTAACCTGGCTTTCTGCTGTGATCACGCTGTGGCCACTCCATGGCCAAGGTCGAGTGGCTGTGAGTTCTGGCTCTACTCAACGCCCTGGGGCTGTCAGAAGGACCAGCCACGTGGGAAGGATTATCCCACATCTCCAGGAGGTTGCCCTTCTGCTTATACTCAAGGATGCCTAAGTCTGATCAGGAAGGATGGGAGCATGGAGACTGCACGCTCTGTTCCTGTGTCATCCCAGGGCTCAGAAGAGGGACATGGCCTCTCCAAGGAGGAGGGTGAAGAGTGCAGGACAGAGGGCAGAGGTGGGAGGGGCAAGGGACCACTGTGGACTATGCTACAACACACATCATTCTCTTGTGTTTCATATTCCCAATCTCTGGACACTTCACATGGACATAGGAGCTTAGGACACTTCACATGGACATAGGAGCTTAGGAGCATACCCTCTGAGTCCAGTGGACCTGCATGCAAGCCCCAGCACCATGGTTTTTTTTTTTTTTTTTTGTCTTTTTGAGACAGGGTCTCACTATGCAGTTCAGGCTGGCCTTGAGCTCACTTCTGTAGCCCAGGCTGGTCTCGAACTCACACCGATCCTCCTGCCTCAGCCTCCCGAGGGCTGGGATTACAGGCGTGAGCCACCACACCCGGCACCATGTTTTATTAGCTGTGTGGCCCTGGGCCCTGGGTAACTTCTCTCTGGAATTTAATTTCTTCACCTCCAGAATGAGACCAGAGGCAGGAACAGTGGGACCTATCTGAGCTACTCAGGAGACTGAGACAAGAGGTGTACAAGCTAGAGCCCAGCCTGGGCAACTCAGTGAGACCCTGTCTCAGAATAAAACATAAAGAGCTGGCTATGTAGCTCACCCCTCCCTGAGCCCAATCCTTGGTATCATGAATAAAATAAAAACTAAAATAATAGGAGAAACAAAACTAGAACAACGCCAGCCAGTGGTTAAAGGCAGTGGGGTCTGCTGGGGGCATAATGCAGGCTGTGTAGCAAGCACTTAATAATCACAATGGTGAGGTCAACGTGTCATCCAATAAATGCACAGCAACCCCCAATCAAGTAAGAGCAATGGCTCACAGCACCACACACAGTGGTAACAGCACTATGTATCAACCTGATGCTCACAAGCGTCTATGAGGCAGACAGGGTACATTCCCCATCACAGGTGAGCAACGAAAGCACAGACAGCTGTGGCCACAGCCCAGTCCAAGGCCGCCCCGCGGATCCCACAGGCACAGCCTGGCGTCCCACTCACTTGGACAGGGAGACACCACCAGGCTTGCCAATGAGGTCTTCGTGGTGCAGGACGGCATCGCTCCAGGCGATGCCCAGAAAGTCCAGGATGACCTGCAGGGAGCGCCGGGGATGCAGCACCAGCTGCTCGTAGTACACAGGCAGGCACTTGTCCCTGCCCACCTCCATGCACTGCGCGTACATCACCTCGATGGCCTTGTTCCACTTGGTGAGGCAGTCTCGATAGCTGCTGAGGTCGAAGCCGGCGATGGTGACCTTGCGTGTGATCATGGAGTGCACAGAGGCCCGGCCATCCCGCACCATCAGCAAGAACTTGGAGTTGGGGAATAAGCGGGACAGGTAGACCGAGGACTTGAGTGTGAAGGGGTCTTTGTTGCACAGAACGCGCGCCGGCTCGCCATGCTTGGCGATCACCTCCAGGATGAAGGCCTGCATGGCGGCGTCCATCACCTCATCCGTCACGCCCGCCTCGTCCAACCGCAGCTTCTCCTTGCCAGACTTGGACCAGGCCTGGCGCATGGCCAGCACGCGGGGGATGATGCGGGTCTCCTCGCCACAGCGCACCTCCGGGTGTGCATCCAGCATGGCGCGCATCAGCGTGGTGCCGCTGCGAGGCACGCCGCCCACGAAGATGAGCGGCATGGCTTTGCCATAGCGGTACTCCACGTGGTTGGTGCCCAGCATCACCAATTCCTCCTTCTCTGGCCTCATGGCCCGCCGGGGGCTCCATGGGCCCGTCAGCACCGCTCGACACTCCAGCACCTCCTGCCCCAGCTGCACGGCCAGCACCAGGGCCAGCGCGCAGCCGGCTGCCAGCAGCGCCCTGCGCACTGAGAGGCGCATGCCGGGCCGGGGCAGGTCCAGCCTCGGGGGCCACTTCAGCGACAGATTAGCCTGTGGCCTTCCGGGCTTGCATCTGGGGAGAGAGGAGGACACGCGAGGTCAGGGAGGCATGCAGCCAGGGAGCGGCTCTGCGGAGCAAGCTGCCAGGGACAGCGAGCTGCTAAATCCAGGGCAAGGCGTGTGTTGCGGGCACTGCATGTGCACGGTGCCTACCTTGCTCAAGGGAACCCCGAAGGCTATCACAACCATCTGGGATTCCAGGTGGACAGCCAAGGTTAAAACATCTTGCACCTTTCCTTGGCTTGGGGGGGGGGGGGAAGCTTGCTGTTGCTGTCACTTCTCCATGCTGGAACTATCTCATCTCACCAGCGGAGACGCGTGTCATTTTGATAGCAAATTACCCTAACATTTACTATCCATGTGTGCATGTGAGACTGCAGCAGGGCATCCGCTCCGCTGAGGCAGAGAGTCTGCCTGCCACTGCGTCCCCGATCTCAGCCTGGCATGTGGCTCCTACTCAGCACTCAGTAGACACTTACCAAATGCACTCTGGGTGAAGAAGCATGGCCTGGCACAGAATCAGGGCTAGGGATGAAGTCACTCCTGCAGAGTGAGGGAAAAAGGAGGCCTGCAGAGGTTGCTCAAGGACCCCAGCTGGAGAGGAGCCAAGCCGGCAATCCCCCAGCCCTGCCACCTGTCCTGAAGGACCACACCCAGGGCTAGACACTCTGTGGCCAGTCCTTTCAAAGGAAGCAACTAGACACTGTTGGGTGGGGGGCCAAGTATGGGAGGAGGAGGAGGAGGAAGGTCAGGGAGGGCCTGTGAGAGGAGGCAGCCTTTAAGCCAGACTGGGGTGAGGAGCTGGCCGTGTGAAGGTATGTGGGAAGGCTGGCCCAGGGAACAGAGTGCAAAGGCACTAAGATGGGCCTGGTCCTCTAGAAGGAGTCAGAGCTGGGCTGATTCTATAGCAGCCCTGAGACGGCCTGCAGGGTACGGAGCGAGCTTGGGCTGAGAGGAGGTTTCCAAGAATCCAGGGCTATGCTGCGGTGGGAAATGACGGAGGAGATCCCCAGGATGTGGACAGGACCCCAGGTCTATGCTCCTCAGCCCTCTTGAGGGCTGCTGGTAAAAATCAGACAGCCACGGCAACTCAGGCTGGAGCTGACTTAGAAAAGCAGAGGCGCCCTATTCTCTTCCCCAAACCTCTCAAACAGCAGATCTGCTCCCCTCCCCAGCTCACCCTGAAGGCCCTGATTTTGCAACCTCAGCCCAATGAAACAGGAGCAGACCTGGACGCTGGACAGAGACTCAGTAAACCTCAGGCCCCTCCAGGCCTTCTCTGCCTCTCCCCTGAAGTATCTGTGAGCCTTAGCTTCCCCAACTGCCCTGCCCTCCTCCTTTCGGAATCAGTGACCAGGTAGGCCTGGGGTCCAGGTTCAGCTCTGCCACTCCCCGGATGTGGGCAACAGGCTTAGCTTCTCTGCGCCTCATCTACAATAGGGAGCATCAACCTCAGTTGTGACACTGACAATAAACAGCAGGACAGGGGATCTGGGGATGTGGCCATTGAGCTGGTTCCTGCTGACCTATCTTCTATTTTGCTCTTTATTTGTGTGTAGCCTTTGGGATTCTCATAAGGGAAACCAGGCACTGTTCCACTATGGTGTCTGACTTAATATTATGTTGTCTAGTTGCATCCAATGACCTACAAATGCCTCGAGAATATTTTAACATATATGCTAATTTGTTTCATTCATGCTACTAGTTTTTCTTAGTCCACTGAAAAGAAAGTTTTGCTGGGCATGGTGGTACACTCCTGTAATCCCAGCACTCGGAGGCTGAGGCAGGAGGAACACTGAGTGCAAGGCCGGCCTGGGCTACACAGTGAGTTCAAGGACAGCCTGAACTGCCTGACAAGACCCTAGCTCAAAACAACCAAGTTGTTTATGTTTCTTTGTAAGTGGGAATCTCTTTTTGTCTATGTCTTATACTCTGTGTAACTGCTCTGAAGATAATAATATATAATATATTAATTACTGTTCTCTCTTATTATTCTGCTATGATTTTTTTTTTTTTTTTGGTAAAACAAAAAAATTAGAAGAAAGAAAATATTGAGGAAGGTGTGCCCAGCATATTGGCAAGACCGGAAAGAATACTAGCATTTCTACCCTATTGCTGTGCGTTCATTTAGCCCAGCACTGAACAAGTACCAGCGTTGGGCTGAGTGCTTTGGGCTGGGCTGTAGGCTCCTGAGTGCTCACACTGTGGACCTGCCCGGAAGGCTACAGGCTCCTCTCCTCTGGCCTTCTGCAGGAGGCCATCAGGCCACGTTCTGAACCGCAGGGAGGAAGTCTGCAGCTGGCGGAGAGCAGCAGAGAGAGCAGCCCCTTCTAAGGCCAGGAAGAGGGAACCCAGCACCATTGGGGGCTGCAGGTGGCTGTGAACATGGGAGGGGCTGGTGGCAGCACAGACCCTCGCTGGGACATGAGGTGTGATGAAACTACCTCGGGAACTGGTCTGCAGCTGGGTCAACACACCCATAGGGCCGGGGCTGCCTGGGCTGCCTGGGGCTGCAGTGAGTGGAAAATGAACATCGAAGCAGAAGCGCACTGTCCCTGGCTGGGGTCCAAATGCCCTGCCTGTAGGCTTGGGGAATCATGGCCCCTACCTAAGCCACAGCTCCTACAGCTGCAAAGTAAGGCAGGACCCATTGTCCTTGAGGGGAAGAAGCAGCTGGAAAGCCAACAGTGAGCGTCAGCTAGCAGGCAGTCCCACTCAGTGCCACTGACAGCACTGGGGGTCACTGATACCCTCAATCCCAGGCCTGTGACAGAAAGGTAACTAACTGCAGGCTATTTTTAGGGGAAGTCAGACTGGAAAGGATGTGAAGCCACTCAGAAATCCCTCCAAGGATCCTTGACTTGGCTAAGGGCTCACAGGGATTCTCTCTTTAGACTGAGAAGGTTCTGCCAGTTACTGGGATCACTGTCAACACCTCCAGAGAGCTGTCAATCACACCTTGACCGCTGCCAACAGCCACCCTCTGGGAGAGGCGATGAAGAAGGGGAGTCATTCACAAACCAAAAATGCCTTCCAGAAAGGGTAGGCATGGTGTGGACGCCTGCGTGGGTGTTGACTCACGAGCCTCTGGGTTGGTGATTTAGATACTAAATGCCAGAGGAAAAAAGCCCGTACGAGGCATAGACAGAAAAAGGAAAGTGTTACCCGCTCGTAACACTGATCGTTCAGTAGCTCCCACACTTGAAGTTCAGCTATGGCCCTGGGCTTGGGGTCCTCAGGATGACAGGGCACCCACTCTGTGAAGGCACTGTCCATGCCCCATCTGAGCTCAGAGAGGAAGCAGCCTGTCTGAGTGTGTACAATCAGCACTGCAGGCCTGTGTGCGCCACGGCCAGGGCCATGCTGCCCAGAGGAAAACAGCTCCCCATGAGCAAGTGCAGAAAGCTGGGGTGATGGCTGCAAAGGTCATGGGGAAGCCGGCAGGAGGATGGTGCAGAGGCCTCAGACTTGCGCTTCTGCAGGCCTGGGTTCACATCCAACCTCTGCCACTTGTCAGCTGGTGCCCTGGGCAAGGGACATCCCATCTCTAAGGCTCCACTGTCCCCACCATAAAGAGGGACAAGAACCTCTTCTCAGGACAGCTGACATGAAGATCACAGGCTCTGGCTGTAGACACTTGAGTGGGCAGCTGTGGGCAAAGGACGGCTTCTGGGCCTGCCAGACAAGTCACCATGGCCTTGGGACAGAGTGTGCTCGCCCCATCTTCCGAGAGACAGGGAGCATGGGCTCTGGCACATCCCACACTGCTGGCACTGCTTTCTGCTGGCACAGGATTTTTCAGCAGCAGCGAAGAGGGAACCCCGGCCAAGACACACGCTGACCCTGGGGCTGGGAGGGCCTATGCCAAGGGACTGGGAAGGAAGCTGGGCTGGGCGGCTTCCGTGCACACTCACCTCCCCCGGGCGCTCTCATCTCCCGGCTCCAGCCCACAGGCCTGCTCACCACGGCCTTCTGCCAAGGCCAGCTCCGCCCTGCACACATGGAAAGGCTGCGTTAGCCATGGCATGGGGCCAGGGGTTCGGCCCCTCGCAGGGCACCGGAAGGGCTGGTGGGCTCCCGAAAGTGATCCTGAGGAGAGGGACTCTGGAGAGGGCTGCCCCGGCTCCTACAGGAAGGCACTGGCTTGCTTCCGAGCCAGAGGGCCAAGAGACAGCGCGGGCATCAGGCAGCCCCTGCATCTCAGCCAGCCGGGCCTCTGCCCTCCTCCTTTCCAGGTCAGACTTCAAGAGAAAGTCAATGAATACCAACAAACAGATGCTATGGCCCTGAGGCCGCCGAGGTTGTTGGGTATCCTTAATGAGGCTGTGCACTGGGTCACTCCCAGCCTCCGATGAACACGGTGCTGCCCTGATGGGGTTGGACAACATCTTGGCACTGCCCAAATGACCAGAGTACAGTGCCTGGTGTCACGCATGTCTCCAAAGAGGAAACTGAATTTACAGATGAGAAAGCCCACCACCAAGGGGGACAGCAATGGACTCAAAGACCCAGTAGAACCAGTGACCCCAATCTGGAACTGTGAGACTCCCATGCCCAGTTCTCAACCACTGTGTTTCAGGAATGAGGCTGTTAGGGATAGGGCCTGGTACACTGCCAGGACTGGGTGGTGGTACATATAGGGGACCCTGGAGGCTGAACATGGGGCGCACACAGAGCTCAATGGCGTGTCCTTATCATTTAGTACATGGGGACGTTTAAGTCCAACTTCGTCCTTTACCTTCCCAATCAACAGATGATACTACTGAAGCCTAGGAGGGGAATCACTGAGCCCCAGGCTCTACCTCCCTGCCCCCAGTCCAGCCTCTCTGACTATATACATTGTAACTTCTCCGAGCCTCAGTTTACCTAGTCTGTAAAAAGGGCTACTGGCAGGCTCAAGCAAGCGCTTAAAATTATCAGCAATGATCATTACTTACCCCATGACAAAAATAAACTGATTATACACTGCATTTCTCTGTCCTCCCTGCTTCCTATATTTCATTGCCCCTGGCCTCTGTAATTGCTTCTCTTCCTGACACCACAGCCCCATGTGTACGCTGAGGCCCAGCTGGAGAAGGGACCCCAGGTACAACCTCAGCAGCCAGCCCCTCCCCTGCTCCCACACTGCAGAATCTTTAGGCCAGGCTCTCCTAGAGCACTGTGATTCCAGGCCTGTTCTCCAGAAACAAAGACAGCAAACGGGGTCATGGCAATGAAGTGGTGCCCAAGTGGCTCAAGTCCAGCCTGCCAGCCTGCAGCCCCCAGGCCCGTGCCTGGTTTCCCCTCTGGAAACGCAGGCCCTTTCAGACCCACAGGACAGGGCTGTTGGGGCTTCTGGGCATTTGGTGCTGTGTCTGATACGCAGCCAGTAGGGCAGTGGGCTTACTAAAACTCAGAGTCAGCCAAATTAGATACAATTTCAAGTATAGTTTTTGCTTCCCACTGGCCACACTTTGAGTATCCAGAAGTCACATGTGGCCAGGGCCTACTTTCCTGAGGGGCCCAGGTCCAGAAGAGGCTGCTTCAAATCATGGTTCTCCAACTACAAGCAGGCCAGGGTTTGTTCTGGCCTGCTTGAACAAACAAGTAGGCCAGCCCCGGGCTCAGGATGGGCAGTATAGCCAGCACTTGGTATCTGTGGGTTCTGCACAGGCAGACGCACTTGGCCTATAGTGGAAAAAGCAAAAGCACTGCACAAGTACTGAATGTGCACACAAACTCTTCGTGTGGATTTTTCCTAAACAATAAAGTAACAACTATTTGCATGGTGTTTACATTGTATCAGGTATTAGGAAAAATCCAGAGATGACTTAAAGAAGATACAGGAACACTTTGTGATTTCGTAGAAAAGACTTGAGCACCCACGGGTCTCCAGGGGATCTGCCAGCGGAGGGTCCTGAGGCCCATCCCCCCGGAGAGCGAGAGATGACTGTACATTCTGTCAAGGCAGACAGGGAAGAGAGGAGGCTGAGGAGACTCTGCAGCAATAGCAGCAGCGTGAGTCATACATGCACCGCAAACCCTGAAATACTTACGGAGTGGACATTTATAGAAGTCTGCTGACCTCAGGACTACAGCATTCCCATTGCTTAGTGTTCATGGGACAGCATTGCCTTGGAAGATGGGGGCAGGCGGGTGTGGGGGTCCTCGAGCCCTCCTTTATGGTGGCAAGAACAGCAATAGTAACGGGAAGGATTTACTTAAGCAGGATGGTGTATTTAGAGTCAGGCCAGGGGCTGTCCACACCCGGCCCTGCCTTGTTCACCCATACAGCAGCCAGGGTATTGCACTATCTTGTGGATCAGAAAGGCTGTGGGTCCTGGGCACACAGGAAGGATCATGCCACAAAGCAAAATGACCAACCAGCTGAACTAATCAACATACAAAGACCACAGAGGAAAAAAAAGGAACCAGACTCTAAATGTTACCCATTATGTCTAGGGGTGAAAGTGGTATTTTTTTCCTAAAAACTCATTTCCGTAATCCCAGCACTCTGGGAGGCTGAGTTAACAGGGTTTCACGTTTAAACCAAGCCTGGCCAATTCAGTGAAATCCTGTCTCAAAAAAAAATTTTTTAAAGGGATGGCGGCAGGCCCAGCAGGATGGCTCAGTGGTCTAAAGCGCCTGCTTAGGAAAGCTCAGGCGGCTGCAGGGACCGTGGTTCAATCCCCAGCACCACATGCTGCGCCAGCCCTGCCCTCAGGGCGGGCTGAGCCGGCCATAAAAATAAATAAATAACTCACACCTGTAATCCCAGCACTTGGGAGGCTGAGGCAGGAAGATCGGTGCGAGTTCGAGACCAGCCTGGGCTACAAAAGTAAGCTCAGGACCAGCCTCAACTGCACAGCGAGACCCTGTCTCAAAAAGACAAAAAATAATAATAATAATAAAATTAAAAAATAAATAAATAAACAAACAAACAAAAGTTCTGAAACAACAACAACAACAAAATAAAATTAAATTAAAAAATTCTTTAAAAAAAAAGGGATGGAGGGCCAGCCAAATAGTTCAGCAGATTAAGCACAAGAGCAGGGACCAGGGGTTCGATCCCCAATCCCCGAGGCTTGCCATGCTGGCCCCAACCCTAGGGCGTGCTGAGATGGCAGTTGCGACTGGATGTGGTGGCGGGCACCTACAATCCCAGCTCTTGAGAGGCTGTGAACAGGCAGATCATTAGGAGTCCAATCTAGCAGTGAGACCTTGAACACCCTGTAGACCCCTCCCTCCCAAAAAAGGGATGGAGATGTCGCTCTGAGTGAAGGCCCTAGGCTCAATCCCCAGAGTCACAAAAAGCAAAAACAGAAAGATCCCAAGCATACTTCCACAGGGCTATCATAGTGTCTCTTTGGATGATAAAAATCGTGACGCCACTAGCTGATTTTCTTCTTGCGCCTCAGCTGCCCCACCACCTGCTGTGCGAGCCTCACCTTCCACGGTTCACCTGGGGCTGTTTGAAGTTACCAGTTGGGACGTGGAGCCAGCCCATGGTAAATGCTATCTGGGGGAAGCAGCTCTTAAGGCAGAGACTTTATTTTCTATTGATAAAAAGGAAGTCCCAGCCCGAGAGATGACATGGTCAGCAGAAGCTGCGTTAGTAACAGAAGAAGGTCAGTCTCCAACATAGTTGTCCTCAAGATGCCATCCCTGGTGTGGGGTCAAGTGGCCTGATACGGGTGCTGCTGGCTTGTTCCCTCTCCCAGCAGGCTCATGCCCACCCAGGGATGAGAAGGCAGGGAAAGGGCTGTGGGGACTAATCAGCCTCCCCAGGGGCACAGACATGTGGCTCAGGGGACAGCAGGCTCAGCCTGAGCCAGCAGAACACCTGAAGGTCATGACTCTCACACAGCTGATGAGGGCCAACAGGTGAGGCTCAGGTGCTTAGAAGGGTACAGCCCCCCAGGAAGAAGTGGACACATCCAGAGGGGGTGAAGGCCACCGGCAGTGGCGTTCTGGCTGAAACCCAACGGAGCTTTGTAAATCGGCATTCCTCCAAGCTCAGCAGGTCAAGTAGTTCCCAAGAAAGGATGGGTGGTGTGGTGGCTAGCATACAAGGCCTTCTGGGAAGTGGGTCACTGCACTTACAAGGTGGCCTGAGGACGGGGTCTGGGGCCCAACTCAGCTCCACCCAGCAATCAAAGCCTCAGAGGGCACCACCTCCCAAACATTCCATCACCATGGCCACTGCCCACCCCACCAGGCCATGGTCACGCCAGCTCAGGATAGCAGCAAACACTCCGACACAGAGCTGGGGGATGGGGGTTCTCTGAGACCCCAGGCATTAGAAACATGGGACCACTCAGGAGGGGAAACCATATAAGAAAAGCCTGCCAGGATCCCATGGCTGAGGAAGGAAAAGGTACTAACAGGCATAAAAAGCACATGGAGAGGCTAGGCAGGACCAGCTCAGGATGGCCACGACCACCGTGTGGGCTCCGAGCTACGGCTCTATCTACCTCACTGTCTTTCATCCTTATAGCATAGCCCCCCAACGCCCCCTTCCCCCAGTCTTTCCTTATGAGCTGTTCATTTACTGTGTCTCAGAGAGGTTAGGTGAGAGCCCAAAGCCACACACCTGGCCAGCTGAGGAGGCAAGAGAAAAAAAAAAAAAAATCTCCTTCTGTCTGTCTCATGAGTCTGTGTTTCTAAACCTGGGAGCTCTTCTCTGACTTTTGTCCTAAAGCAACTGAAGCAGAGTTTCCACGAGCCTCGCCTGCTGCCCTGGTAGGAGAACCTACTAGGGTGGGGAGAGATGAACCCAGGGACCACACCCAGGCCTCTCCACCTGGAGCTGGGTGTTGCAGGGCAAGCTGTGGGAGCTCTGCGCCTCGGTGCTGTCTGTGAGCTGGGAAGAAGGCCCACAGCAAAGCACGCTGTGAATTGCTGCACAGCTTCCACTCAGATTCACAGGCCCAGCTTGCAAACAAGCGGATCACCGTCGCAACCTCGCATGGACGCAGCCTTCTGGCAGGTGGGGTCGTGATGCCTTCTTTTCCTTGTGCCTGTTTCCCACACTCCCTGTGACTGGTTCGTTGCCCCCACCAGGGGTCAGCGAGTGGTTTTCGTCAATGCCCATAGAGTCACCATCTGCCACAGCTAGCTGACGCTGCCTCTGCAGCACACGAGGACACACGGATGACACACACAGGGATGCATGGGGCTGTGTTCCAGCAGCACCATTTACAGTCTAGGTGCCCAGATGGATCGCTCCTGTGGGTCACAGTTCACCACAGCCCTCCTCTACACCACAGAAAGCCATCGTGAGCACTGCATGACCCTGGTGTAACTTGGGTAAGCCCCCAAGATCCAAGTGCAGTTTTCTGATGTGTTTTCTAAATTTTTCTTTTTAAAGCAGCATACGGATGCACAGAAAATCAACCAGCATCCTGTCTGATATGGGATCTATCTAAGGGAGAGAGATTTGAGGGTGCCAGGAGGTTTTACATCACCCAACCGCAAAGGGCAGGCAGGAGCTGTTAGTCACCCCATTTTACACAAGGAAAACTAAGACTCAGAGGAGGGGAAGCTCTGTGGGAAGTACTACAGCTGCAAAGTGGCTGAACCTGACCTGGACCTTTGGTCTGTCTGAGGGTAGAGCTCCAGTGCAGAACTCCTTCCCCAAGTCTCTTCCTGAATGCCCCCCCAGTACAGACAGGGGCACTCTCTGCCCCCTCTGAGCAGCTACTCAGGCAGTGCCAGGCTCAGGCCCCCACTCTTGCCCCCAGTCCCGGGTGTAGCCCCTGCTCTGGGCCACTGCACAGAGCCACACACAGAGCCTGTGCCTGGTGGACAACGCAGACTGGAAGCCATCAGGGCAACTCCCAGGGCCGGGGCTTTCTGCACCCACATCCCCTTCCGCTGCGAGATCCTGTCTCCTCAGCCAGGAAGTGTCTCAGGTGGGGACTGTGTGCGTGGGGAAGGAGGAGCACATGTGGCCCACAGCCAAAGGCTCAGCTCTGCTAAAGAAACAAACGAGCGGAGGCAGTGCACTCACAACAGAGCTTGCTTCTCCTGTCATCCTTACTCCCTGCGAAGGGCCAGGCCTGACACTCAGTGTGCTTCACAGCGGTCTGAGATGTATAAAGGCAGATTCTTGGCACCGGCCTCATACACATAAGGTTTCCGTCAACAACAGAACGCGTGAGCTGGTAACAGAGCTGAGAAATTCCTGTACACCACAGTCGGGATGAGGGACAACACATTCCTCACCTGTGTGTGGACGTGACGGAATTCACAGGCCTGCTGACGGCCGGGGGTACAGACGTGTGGCACCCGTCACTGTGTACAGTGCAAAATGCCTCTGAGCGATGCTAACGCACCGCGGTGCCTGTGTATGTCATCTCCATGCTTCGCATCGGACCATTACTGTAAGGTGACTTCCTACTTGTAAATCACAGTTTACTCCTGGAGCACCGACAGCCTGGGAGGCTGAAACAAGCAGGGCAACTCGGTGACTCGGTGAGATTCGGTCTCGCAATTCAGAAAGTACAAAAGGCTGGGCACACGGCTCAGTGTGAAGGTCCTGGGTTTAGTTCCCAGTACTGCAAAAATAATAAAAATAAAAATAAAAACGGACTGGGGATGTAGCTCAGTGGAAAGCCCCTAGGTTTAACCCGCAGTATTGCAAAACCGGAACAAAATGAAAACCCAGGTTGACTCTAAGACAATCTGCTGCAGTCAGCAGCCTCATCCATCTCATGAGCGCCTCTTCCCGATGACATCGCTGTTGGTACACTGGCTGGACGCACAAGGGTGACCTACAAAAGTGTGTCCCAGTATTAATGAATGCATGACTGTGTTTTGATTCAAAAGACATAAGTGTAGGGAATAAGGACATGCCCTACAATTCTGAGTGGATTAAAAAAAAAAAAAAAGACATGGATAGGACCTGGGGGGCCTATATTTTAGCAAGTGCTGCCTCCCCTCCCTGCTCCTTGTGAGGTACCTAGAGCACAGATCCTGGCATTCCAGGCCTATTTATCTGACTCCTGCCAGAGCTGGGCACAGGAAACACAGTGGGCAGATCTTAGGAGGGTCCAGAGGACATGTCCCAAAGTGGGACAGATCTAGGGCGTAATTATGGCCCAACCACTTACCCGCTGTGTAGCCCTGAATCAGTGGTTTCTCCTCTGAGCCGTAGCCTCCGCCTCCATAATAAGAGTGGAAACAACACTGGCCTCCCCAAGCTGCCGGGAGGCTGGTACAGAGCGGGGCTGGGAAACACGAGCTCCCCCTGGGTGCTACCAGGACACAGCCTGGCCCATGGAATGTGCGGGCCACAAGGAGGGCAGCGTGGCAGCACATGGGAGGGGGAGAAGAGAAGACGGCCACGTGGGCAGCCATGCAAACCCAGTGCCCATTCCTGCCCAGAAGTCGTGACACCCCTATCCTGATAGATCCCACAGCAAAGTGACATCCAGCCTCACAGTTGGCTCCAACAGCAACCTGAGGGGACAGTGCGCCTCTCGGCCAGACCACAGATCAGAGACGCAGAGCTCCCGAGGCCGGAGCACGTCGGGGCGGGCAGGTCATCTCTTATCTCTCCTCCTTTTGTGCCAGGGAGCCCTTTGGCTGCCCACAGTCCCTTCCAGAATCACATTTTTAAGTGGAATAAAATAAAATATGGAGGGTTAAAAGGAAGCCAATACAGTGAGACCTGGCAAAGAGCACCACTATAAAACATGCTGTGATGTAGTAACTCATGTGTGCGTCCTTATTAAAGCAATAGATAACACAGTCCCAGAGGCAGCCAAAAGAACTACTGTGATGTGCATGCTGGGACGAACAGACCTATCTGTGGCAACTGAGATATAGTGGGAAAAATATGTGCGATTTTTACTGGAGACCAGGGGTTGCTCTTGCTGCTGCCCTTGCCCCTGAATACATCAATACCCAGAGGGAATGGTGAAGCAGGGCCCATGAGGATGTAGCTTTTCCCCATCCAAATTCCTGAGCCGCTCGAGGCTGCTGAGCCTCAGGCCCAAAAGCCCTGCTGGGACCTGGCTCTCTTGCGAAGTACACCCTGTGACGATGCCTGGGCCAGGGAGGCGGGTTCTGCCAAAGACAGGTGTAGACTCATGTTCCAGCCACTCCTGCCCAGTCTCATAGTGAAGAGTGACAGGATAAATCCCAGGAAAGCTTGGCAGCAGATGCTGCAGCAGGGTTCAGATGCTCTGGCTTTAACAAACAAAAACTAGAGGGCCAGCACAATGGTTCAGTGGTCTAAAGCGCCTGCTTAGGAAAGCTTGAGCAGCTTCAGGGACTGCAGTTCGATCCCCGGCACCATATGCTGCACCAGCCCTGTCCTCTGGGCAGGCTGAGCCAGCCATAAAAATAAAATAAACAAACAAAAGTTCTAAAAAAAAAAAAAATAGTGCCTTTTATCTAAACTGATCTGATGATGAAAATATGTAATATAACCATTATTAAATTTAAATAATAAAAATATTAAATCATGAAAAAAAAAACCAACTAGAAAACAACAACTCTTTGGAAAGACACACGCCCTCTATCCATGTTGGCATTCTATGACCTTGGATATTAAAAAAAGATATGAGGGCCGGGTAGATAGCTCAGCAGCCTAAGCACCTATGTGGCAAGCGCAGGTCCTGAGTTCGATCCCTGGTACTGCACAATAAATAGCTCGCTAGCTAGCTAGACGGACAGACATGAGAAGCAAATTGTGGTGGCACACACCTGTCAAGAACCTTAAATTTGGGGACTGGGAAGATATCTCAGCAGTCTAAGTGCCTGCCTGGCAAGTGCAAGGACCTGGGTTTAATCCCTGATACCACATGGGACCTCAGCATGCAGCACAGGCTTCTAAACCAGGCATGGTGGTACACACCTGTGGTCCCAGCACTGGGGAGGCTGAGACAGGAGGATCACTAGAGTCTGAGTTATGTAGCAAGAGACCCGGTACCAAATAATAAATAAGTAAAAAGTTTTTTTAAAAAAATTAAAGAACCTTAAATTTGAGCCTAGCCTGGGTGACTTAGCAAACCTCTATCTCAAAATAAAATGAAGTAGGGATGCAACCCAGTGGTGATATGCTCCTAGGTTATAACCCCAACAGCTGGAGACATAGGCAGGGGCCGAGAACCCCATGTGGCAGCAGCAGGCTGGGTGTACACCTACTTCCTGTCATTTCTACACTCTCGATCTCAGTTTCCTCATCTGTAAAGTAGGCCTGCGGTGCAGGTTAGGTGAGACGGAGGCTGACCTGGGGGAGAGAGCGGAGGTTCTGCCTCATGCACCTCCAGAGAGGTGGAAGATCCACTCGCGGGAAGTCAGCAGCTGGGGGCAAGGCAGCGGAGCCTGGCAGGGGAGATGGACAGGTTCCAGACCAAGCTGCTCTTGAACGCCAAGTAGGAAGCTTGGGGCCACGTAGGGGTGGCGGGGAGCATTGTCTGGCTGTTCTCTATGGGGGAGGACGCAGGCTCTCTCTGGCAGAGGATGGCTTAGAAAGCAAGAGTCAGAGGCTCTGCAGGAGCTGCTGGGAGAGCCAGATACCATCAAAAGGAAGAAGACGAGAAGGAAGGTGGCAAAGAAGCCAGACACTCAGAGATTGGGGGCAGAGGTGTCAGAGTAGGACAGAGCTCTCTGCTCTGACCTCATGTGTGGACTCTACTGCGGGATAAAGAATTCCCAGGCTCTTCTGGGTGAGGTGGGGTCGGGTGGGGGGGTCTCACTGTCTTCATCTGTCAAATGGGAACACACACAGCGGAGGGCAAGATGCTGGCCAGGCAGGGCAGAGACAGGGTGGCTTTGAGCACAAAACTTACGGGGCATCAATAAAATCCTTCCAAACCAATATCAGTTATGCTTAATGCAGTCTCTCTGGGGCAGATGCAAAAAAAAAAAAAAAAAAAATCCAGAATGAACAAACAAAAAAATCCTATTTTTAAGTAGGACAAACCATAGTGCTGGACCTCCCTGTATAGGAGTCTGAGGCCAAATGGAAGGGAAATCAGTAATATGGATCCTGCTCATATGCTCATATTTACAACTTTGATACACAGTTCATCACAGACATTTTTACATGTGTGTAGATTTTCTTCCAACAACTTTCAGATACAACTCACATATGCGATTCACTTCAATGATTTTCTTTTTTTTTTTTTAATTTTATTTATTTATTTTTTTTCTTGTTTCAGAACCTTTGTTTGTTTATGCACTCATTTTTATGGCCGGCTCAGCCCGCCCCCAGGGCAGGACTGGCACAGCATGTGGTGCCGGGGATCGAACTGCGGTCCCTGAAGCCGCCCAAGCTTTCCTAAGCAGGCGCTTTAGACCACTGAGCCAACCCACCAGGCCCCACTTCAATGATTTTTCAATCTAGTCAGAGTTTAGTAACTCACGGGTGGCTAGTATATTTGAAGGGGTAGACTCAGAGCTTTAGTCTGGTACAAAGTACATCCCCAAAGAGAAGCCTCTTGCCCTTCTCCTAGCTACCAACCCCTCCTCCTTTCTTTCCAGACCTCAGCAAACACTCGTGCCCTTTTGGCCTCTGAGGTTTCCACGTCTGTGGACACCATGTATCCATGGAATCACTCAGCACATCACCTACAATGCCTGCTCCTTATACTTTACCTTGCGGGGACAAATACCCAGCACTCAAAAGGAAGGAAGGAAAGGCTTATTTAGCTCACAGCTAGTGAAGGCTTCAGTGCATACTCTGCTGGGCTCCTTGGCAGAGAGGCACATGGCAGAGAGCAACCTTTCATGGTGGTGACAAAGAGCAGAGAGCAAAGGGAGTGGCAGTAGCTTGGGCAGCTAGCCAGCCTCTCTCCTCTCCTTTACAGTGTAATACAAATTACCTATCCCAGGACCAGGGTGTAGCACTCACACCTGTGATCCCAGCACTGGATCAAGAATCAACCACAAACTCCAGAAGCCATCCTATGGTTGCACGAGGCTTTGGTGGGGGACAATCAGACACAAACCATAACACCTACTATTTTCAAGATTCATTCATTAGTTTGGGCTTTTATGACTTTGCATTAAAATATTTACATTGATAACTTGACCACCTAAACTCCAGCCCTGCCACCTAGGAGTGCTCCAGTCATACCCTGGTTTCTGTAGATCCCAACTAAAAGCACAGTTCTATCCACACCTTACCCAGGAGCGAGGAGTTCAGGAACCCCTGCGCCCCCTCCCCCAGCCCAGAGTGCAGAGGCTTCTGGGAGCCTTGCAGGGGAGCAGCTTCCTTCCAGAGCCATTCTGCCTCCACTTGCCAAAGAATTCTACTTGGCTTTGCAGTATGCATTTATTGTGCCCTCACGGGCTATATAAATGCCATGTATTCACTTCACAGCATTCACAGTGACACTGGCAACCAAAGCACGCCTTAGGGGAACAGAGGTATGCACTGGAGAAGAGATGGGGCTCTGGCATGAGTTCATCTCTGTGACCCCTGGCTGACCCGCACAGAGCAACGCACCCAAACCTCCTCACTGAACCTTGGTTTTCTTATCTGTGAAACGGGGCCCGCAGGGCTGTCTGCACCAGACAGCATCACCCCTTGGTGAACGTCACCTAATCAAGGGTGGCCACAAACTGGGCGCAGTCACTCTCACTTGGCCCTCTGCTAAGGGTGTCAGGCTACTAGGGAAGGGAGGCACACGCACGTCTGATTTCCCAGACAAGGAAAGCAAGCTCTGTGGGTGAGGGCTTCAACTGAGGCCTGTGCAGAAGACCCTGGGAAGCCTCAGATGCCACGTGGCTTCTCACCTCCCCTAGGTTGTTGTCCAGGTTGCGTGGGGGTCCATAAGAGTGGACCCTACAAACACTGCTCCTTGTGGAGGGCAAAGGCCACCTCTGGGAATGCCGGTTCTTTCCTTTAGAGGTCCTGAGAGGTTGTCACCTGGACTTTATCACACACGACAGTCGCTCTCTGTGGAGGCTGTGCCATCACACTGGTGAGGGACAGTCAGCTTGGGAGAGCAGAGTAGAGTTGAGCAGAGCGAAGCCTGTTTTGCTCCAGGAGGAAAGCAGAGCAGGCTCAGGCCCTTGACACGCTGCCTAAGCACCGGGTTTCGCTCTCCGCAGCCTGGAGTCAGTTTCCCCACTGCCAGCTTCCAGAGGGAGGCTGAGTGCTGCCTCATGCCCTGAGCTGCCCGCAACTGCAGCAACAACTGCACCTTTGCTGGCTGGAGGCGAAATGGCGCTCCGCAGCACACCACTTCAAGCAATGTGGGGGTAGACACTTCACTGACTGACTATGGAACATGGGAGGAGCTACCCTCCACTGAAGCAGGCCCTGGCCCCACAGCTAATAAATCCAGAGGCACAAGGGCATTGCGCTCCATGCTTCTACAGTCAGGGTCCTTGGGTCATTACCTACCAGGCCAGGAGGGGGAAGTGAGATACAAATCCTACTGTTAGAGGTTGTTGAGTCAGGTGATGCCCAGGACGGACAGTGCTGCCAGGATGCCCCACGCAGCCACCAGGGAGTGAGCCCTGGATGAGCTCCTCCCCTCTGAAGCCCAGCGTCTCTCGTCTCTCGGGGCTACGGAGCCCACTTCAGCAGGCTATTCAGAGAGCCCAACAGCACAGCTGGGGGCAGCAGGCAGGAGCAGAAGCTGAGCTGGTTAGGCTTCACCTCAGACAGATGGGCAAGTCCTACAGCCAGGTGCTCTTCCTGCCCAGAGGAGCTGGGCCACTTTCTTCAGCTATGGCTGTATATCCGGTTACCACTGGACCCTCTCACTGCCCGTCTCCCTTCCACCCTAAGCTAGCAATAGGATCACAGACTTGCCTCAGGGGCACATGCTCTTAGGAGAATGCAAGCGATAAAGCTCACAGCATGGTGGCTTAGGGCCCAGG
This sequence comes from Myocastor coypus, assembly GCA_004027025.1. Lineage (NCBI taxonomy): Eukaryota > Metazoa > Chordata > Mammalia > Rodentia > Myocastoridae > Myocastor > Myocastor coypus. The sequence goes on along the minus strand of PVJA010004736.1, from coordinate 21,710 downwards.
GCACGGGCAAAGGGGCTCTGCCAAGGGTGGGCTATAAGACCTGGGGCAGGAAACTTTAACAGCCTCGGTTTCCCCATCTGTAAAATGGGGCTGGGCTGCCTCATATTTGCTGCGATGACTAATAATGGATCAGATGCTTAGGGCAGAACTTGCCAGGAGAAAGACCTAGCAAATGCCAGCAATTAATTTCTCATCATCTCTAATTAGGGAGCAGTTAGATACTCCACAGCCCAATTGCATGGAAATAGTTATGTCCTTGAAGTAGAGGTATGCATTGCCTTGTAAGACAGTAAGATGGCAAGTGATAAAAGCTTATCCTTTTAGGTACATATTTATATTCGGGGAAAAAAAATCTCTCCAAGGAAACAGTCTAAAATGTAAGCCAGGCCTCCCAATTTTAACTCTCCTCTTTTTCCCAATCTCCTTTTTGCAGTGGATATGTATCAGTGGCAGACACAAAATCAAAGACTGAAAATAATGAAAGCTGGGGAGATGCTGAGATCTGTTGTGAAACTCTGGGACCTTGAGCCCAGGGAGAGCCAGCAACAGCCATGGAAAATGCTCTGGGCAAGCAGGCTGGGAAGGGAGGCATGCCAAGGTCACACAGCAAGGTCATGAAGCAGCCGGGCCTCACTGGCTCCCAGCACCCAGTCCCAGGGCTTCCAGGCACCCAGGGCTACTGGCCCACACCTAGCAGAGCAGGCAAATGCAGATTCCAGCAGAGTCACAAGCACAGTGACCCAGGACATGACATGAGGCCTCTGTGGACTTGGCTTTCCGCTGGTAAAATAAAGTCAGAGGAGGGCCTGTGAGATAGCTCAACGGACTAAGTGCCTGCTAAGGCACACACAGAGACCAGGGTTCAATCCCGGCACCACAGGCTACTCCAGCCCTTCCCCAGACACCACTGTGCTGGCCACCAAGTCCAGACATGGAGGCACACACCTGTAATCCCAGTGCCAGGTAGGCTGAAAACAGGAGGACCTTGATGAATCTGAGCTGCAAAGTAAGATCCTGTATCAAATACATTTAATAAATAAATAAAGTTTGAAATATATTTTTTAAAAAAATGAAGTTAGATGACAGGCAGTGTGCCAAAGGGCTGCTATGTAGGTTAAGTAAGGCACAGACAGCAGGAGGAGCTTTCGTGGGCTGTCAGGCAGACAGCGGTGCTTTTCATGCTGCTATCGTAACACCATGATTAGGGCAGGCTGGGCACCCTCAGTTAAGCACCCCAAATCCTACTTTCCTTGGCACCGTCACAACACCCAAACAGTGTCAAACTCAAAACACTTGGGATTTCAAATATTTGCGCTAGAGATGCTACCTACAAAGTTGCCGTCCACATTCCAAAATCTGAAGAATTCCAGAGTTAAAAACTCTGAAACACTTCTGGTCCCGGTATTTTGGATGACGGACCCTCATCTCAACCTGCATGCGGGATTCAGCGGCCTCATGCAGAGTGCTCTGCAGCACCCGCGATGCCCGCCATCCCTCGTGGGCACAAAAGGGAAACTGAGAACTGAGTACGGGGAGCTACAGTAGGTGTCTGGGCAGGAGAGAAGCAGCCTGACTCTGAAGTGGCAGTGGGGTGACAGCCAGTGCCCATTACAGAGAATGACGCTGCCGAGATCCTCCCTCGCAGGCTTGGCAACCCTGGCCATGCTCCCGGCACTGCAAAGCAACTCCCACGGGCGCCACCCCCAGCCTTGCCCGCTTCTCCAGTACCAGGCAGGCTGTTAAACACCAAGCAGTCAATAAGCTGCTCTCAGTGTAGGGATCAAAAGGCCAGAAGCTGGGAGGGCCCCTAGAGTGACAGAGGAGGAATGAAATGGCCCCTACTTCAGCATCCTGAGGACTGGTGCTCTGCTTAGCTCCTACTTTGCTGTGTGTTCTTGGGAAAGTCCCTTACACTCTCTGAGCCCCAGGGTACTTACATACAGAAAGGTGCTAGCTCCTTCTGTGTGATTGTGGCAGTGCGAGAGAGGCACACAAAACCCCACAAGGACACCAAGCTCTCCCAGGGCTTGCTGTTACACACAAGCCTCCTGGCTCAAAGGCCAGTCCTGCGCCACTTTCTGTGTCTGTTCGTGGCACTGGGGTGTGACCCCAGGGCCTTCACATGAAGCCACGACTCCAGCCCTATTCGGAGACTCTATTTTGGCTCTAAATCACTAAACTGCCAAGTGTGGGCTCGAACTTCTGATGAGCACTGGGATTACAGGTGTGTGCCCCCAGGCGTGGCTTTACTACTCTTGTTTTTAAATCAACTTAGCTGCTCCCTGAGTGCATTCTACATTCTAAAAGGAAGGAATGGGGAGCATTATGCTTCTCTGGAGCAACAACTACCTCAGCCACCTCAGTCAGTCCCTCAGTCAGTCAGGGAGGAGCCCCCACCCCTACCCCCATCCCCAAGGCTGTTCTTAGGTTAGAGCCAAACACTTACTGGAATGCCAAGTGGACCGGACCTGCTCCCACCCTCCCTCCACAGGCCCACCTCCGGCCTTCCTTTAGGCCACCTGCAGTCCTATCACACAGTTCTCAGCTAGTGGGGGTGATTTTTCCCATTGGGAGACAACTAGCAATATTTGCAGACACTGGGTTAACACAACTAGGGAGCACCTGTTGGGGAGGAGCCAGGGTGGCTGTGGAACACCCCCATGGTACAGCGCACAGACTGCAGCTCAAACGCTCCCTGGCCCCTCACCTCCCACTGAACCAAATGTAAGGAGCCCAAGCACCAATGCGCAGGAGGCGCTGCTTAGGCTCAGGCAAGGTAAGGCGGCCCACAGGCCAGTGCAGTGTGCTAACTCTCTACTCTCTGAATTGTTCTCAGGCATCCCCACACACACACCGTGGAGCACCGTCTGCTCAAGCGTGGCCTTCCTGATGAGACATCTAAGTTGCTTTTATCAGTCTGGTGTGACAGCACATGCTTGTCCTCACAGTACTCTGGGGGACTCTGAGGCAGGAGGACAGTCCATGTGAGCCTAGCCTGAGGGCGGCTTAGCAAATCCCTGTTGTAAATAAAAATAAAAGAGCTGAGGCTGTAAGTCTGTGCAAAGGCCCTGGGGTCAATCCTCACCACTGAAAGAAGAAATCGACCAGAAAAGAAAATGGTACCTGTTACACAACAATGCCCCTCTCTATGACCATTTGAGGCGCCCTGGGGTACAGCATGGCACTGGACCCATTCTGGATGCATAGGACCCAGACTTTTGTTTGTTTGGGGTGCTAAGAATGGTGCCCAGTGCCTCTGGCATGCTAGGCACAGGCTCTACCACTGAGCTACATGCCTCCAGTCCTTTTTTTTTTTTTTTTGTCTTTTTGAGACAGGGTCTCCCTATGTGGTTGAGGCTGGCCTTGAGCTCACTTTTGTAGCTCAGGCTGGTCTTGAACTTGCACCAATCCTCCTGCCTTAGCCTCCCAAGTGCTAGGATTACAGGCGTGAGCCACCACACCCAGCTTCCAGTCCTTTTTAATATTGTGTGACAGGCTATCCAGGCTGGCCTTTAACTTGAAACCCTCATGCCTCACTGAAATCAGCTGGGATTACAGCTGTGCATGTGTACACCAGGCACCAGCTGCCTTCCAGCTGGGCCCCAGGTATCACTGCTCACACTGAAAGCGTCCTCTAATACTGCACCACAGCCCAGTGGCAGGACATTTGCCTCACCTGCACAAGGCCTAGGGTTCCATCCCCAAAACACAACAAAACCCAACCTGAGCAAAGAAACACCTCTAGAGTACAGCTACTGGAAGGGCAGGGTTCTGTGGGGCCAAGTTCCAGCTGTGTTCCATAGAGACTACCAGGCACCCTCCAAAGACACCCTGCACCCAGCAGTCTGTAACTTCCACACCAACTCCGCATCCTCCAATGCTGCCATTTCTGCAAGCTGCCAATTCCTCCCATGTCCAGATAATGCAGCCAGAAGCTAAATGAGGCATTCAGACAACAACGCAGACAGCTAGCAATTCCTGTTATTTCCCTAGGTTCCGGATTTCAGGGTGTGGCCACCATGTGGGGCCAAAGCAAGCTGGAAAGGGGACAGCTTATGTAGCAGAGGAAGAAGAGCTCTCAAGGGAGGGGACAAGCCACTGGAGGTGTGAGTGATACCAGTCTAGCTGCCTCTGGGCCAGCTCATGGCGTCATTCCAGGACAGAAGCAGCCAAGCACAGGGCAGGCCTTGGGGTCTTGCACAGCAGGTGACAGCAGGCAACAGGTGCAACAGGGAAGGGGCCCCGGGGCCAAGGAACAGCTGGACACCCAGCCCTGCTCCCACGGGCTGCGCATATCTACCTCAGCCTCCTCCCTCAGACGTGGGCTCACACCGCCGGCTGTAGCGAGGACCTGTGGGTGTACAGGTCAATCAACCGGCAGAACCTTCTCCAGCCTCCCCAGCCGTGGTCCACCTCTGCTATCCTCCTCACTGCTCAGAAGAAGACATCGAGACTCACAGAAGAACTCACAGGAACAGTGTGTTCCTCCATGGAGGAACGTGAGCTTTGGCCATAGGCCAGGAGAGAGCCCTTGCACCCAGAGTCAGTGCTCCTCATCTGCATCCTGCCTTTGCAGAGTTGCGTGGTCCTGGGCGAGGTGCTCCGGCTCTCTGAGCCTTGGCTTCCTCAGCAATGCAAGGTGGACACAGAGAAGAGAGTGCAGGCAGAAGGTGGCATGTGCACACCCTCGCTTGGGCTCCACAAGGCCACTCTAACCCACTCAGCCCAGAAATACCTGCCACACGTGGGCATCTCTCAACATTCCCAGGTATCAGGCACAACACGGGTGAGGCTGTGCAGAGGTGGCAGACACTAGAGATGGAAGATGACCTGCCCCCTGCCACACAGCTGCTAAGCAGTGGAGAGCAGCAGGAGGTGGGGGTTCAACCTGAGTGGGGTGCAGGCAGCAGCAGGTAGCAAGCAGATGTCTGGAACGGTGACCACCAGGAGCCAGCAGTGGTTGGGCTCTCTCTGCTGGCTCTTCCTTTGATGATGCTCAGCGCAGGGCTGGTCTGGCCTCCCCTGGACTCAGGGTGCTGTACTGTGCTCACAAGACCCTCAGCAAGCACCCAGCCATGGGTTTCTCTCCGGGCTGTAGCTCAGGTCTTCTATGCCAGGGGTCACCAACCTTTGGAGTACTAGAGACCAGTTTCATGGAAGACAATTTTTCCACAGATGGGGGGGGCTGGTGTGGGTATGGCTCAAAGGCCCAGGCCACCTAGATCCTCCACACACAGGTTCACAGTAGGGACTGTGCTCCTATGAGAATCTAACGTTGTCTCGACCTCTGAGCTATGGGGGTGATGCACGCCATAGTGGGGGCAGGAGGAAATGGGAGGCTCATCTCCTGCTGTTCTGGGGCCTGGGGACCCATTCCATATCATGTAATATCCCTACCTTGGGCTTGTCTCATCCTCCGGAGTCCCAACTGTGTAGCTCCTGCCTACAGCTGGCCATGACAATGACATTCTACCATCTTGCTAGGGAGCCCCACAAGCCACACTCACACTCTGAGGTTTTCTACTGGCCACAGTAAAGAAGTACAGGGCCGACGAGATGGCTCAGTGGTCTAAAGTGCCTGCCTGCTTAGCAAAGTTTAGGCAACTGCAGGGACTTCAGGTCGATCCCCGGCACCACATGCTGCACCAGCCTCACACCCAGGGCAGGCTGAGCCAGCAGTAACACAAATAAACAAATAAATCAATAAAGTTTTTTTAAAAAGTAGACTGAGTTTAATATAGATAGCCTTATTCACTAATATATATAGTTTACATAGTTAGGTTCTGTTAAGAATAAAGTACAAAATTCTTGAAGTTTCTGCTTTCAGAAGTCTCAGTTTAGATGCTAAATATCTAATCTATACTTAGATTTCATCAAAGCTACAATTGAAAGAGTACATCCAAACTGTTCCCCACACACTTAGATGCTTTCTAAGAACAGAACGAGTGGAGTATTTGTCTCAGAATCTGAGTAAAGTTAAGAGCCGAGACCCTCAGCCACAGCGGCTGCATTCTACAGCCTTCAGGGCCACAGGAGGCCCGTGCTCCCACGAGAGACACGCACCGCGCACTCTTTCTCTGCGCTCGCCTTACCCCTCCTCACACTGCAGCCATCCACCTCAGGTTCCAGATGCTGGGCCAGATCGTTTCCCGGGGTGGGAACAGTCCTCTGCCTCTATCCTGTAGGGTTTCAATTGAGAAACTGAGGCCCACGCAGGTGCAGATCAATCATACCACAGCTCCACACTCCTGGTTCCTCCTCTTTCTGGTCAAATGAAGCCCCCCAGGGAAGAACATATTTGCCAGACACATCGAATAAGCTCTCTGAGCCTAGAATAGAGCATAAAGTGCCCTGTAAAATCAGCAAACAAAGACAAGCAACCCAATGGACAAGTGGGCTAGCCGGAAGTGACACCTCACAAAGGAGCTCATGGAAAGGCCTGACAAGTGCAAGAGAGGCGTTCAATCTCCTCACCCTCCAGAGACATGAATGAAAAGTGCCCTGTGGGAGCGGCACACCCGAGGAAGGACAGAGGACAACCCAAGTGCTGGCCTAGCAAAGAGGTGGTGAGTCAGAGCCTTCCAGCCCCGCTGCAGGGAGGACAACAGCTGGCACAGGGGGGATGAGCGCTGCACACACACCACCCTCTCTGTGACCCGGCAAGTCCACCCCGAGCTCACACGCATCGGAAGGGCAGCCGGCTGCTTCCCAGGTGTTGTGGTTTATGTCTAGTGGTGGCCTCATGCAGTCATGGGGAGGGACTTCTATAGATTGAGACTTGACTCATGAGTCACTGGGATTCTGTGTTTTAACATTGATGGGATTATGGTCTGAGTACTTCTGGAATTATGGGTGTGGCCTAAGGCAGAGAGCCTGAATATAATATAAAGAGAGACAGAGAGACAGACTAGTGGTTGCTCTCTGCTCCCCTGGCTGGTTGGCTGCCTCTGTCACAACTGTTGCTGTTCTGCTGCCATGAACCGGATGCTCTCTGCCCTGTTCTACTCAGCCTTGGGCCAGCCAAATATGGACTGAAACCTCCAGTAACTGTGAGCTAATAAGCCTTTCCTTCCTTCATTTTGAGTGTTGGGCATTTGTCCCAGCAATGAGAGCCAAGTAACTAAGACATCATGGGACACTGCAAATGTTGCCAGCATCACCACGCCTAACAGCCCTGCCCAGGAAACCTCCCAGATGCCCCTTAACGACAAGATGGATGTGTGGGGAAGTACCGGAAAGAGAGACAAACAGGAGTCCAGTAAGCAGGGAGCACAAGCAAGCCAAAAGCTTAGAAAACAACAGCAGAAACTCAAGCCCAGCCCAGCCAACTTCGCAAGACCCCTACGAACCCCATCTGTACATACAAAACAAACAGAGCTGCAGATGCCCTGTGAAATTCAGCGGAAAGACACTGAATTTCATCCCAGTACTGTGTCCCACCCCTCCCCAAACTATGCTGAGCATAAAAAGTTGACATAAGAGAGACCATCACGCATGGCCCCCTACGTAACGGTACAGAAGCAGCTGAGGGTGGGATGGTGGGTACCCTGGGGTGGGCATGGGGTGTATCTTGTGGTAGGAAGGGGTACTGGTCAGACAGACACTTTCAGCTTCAGAAAATTCATCAAGCTACCCAGTGAAGGGGCAGGCACTTAGCTGTATGTGTATTCAGCCTCAATAAGAAGTCTGAGACTCCTCTCTGGGCTGGGAGTGGTAGCACATGGTTGTAATTCTAGGCCCTCGGGAAGTTGAAGCGGGAAGATCCCAACTCCAGACAAGTTTAGGCAATTTAGCAAGACCCTATCTCAAAATAAAGAAGGAAAAGGGGTGTGGCTGGGGCTCAGTGGTAGAGCACTGCTTAGCACACCTGTGAGGCCTTCATCTCCAGCACCACGAAGGCAAGGTGGTCTTTGGTGCTGAGGCAGGCCGGGCACCCCACTCCGGCTGCCAGGGAACATACAACCGCTCATTCACTCCCTCAGCCCACACTTTCCGGTGCGCGCTCTCCTGGGGCAGGCTTGGTGCCAGATCCCAGGAACATCAAGGTGCAGTGAGTCTTGGCCTCCATTCCTGCCACCCACACTCAGCTCCTGGCCCATAAAGCAGCGGGGGCAACAGCGGCCTGTGATAAGATGCTGCTGCTTTGTGGTCTCCTTTTTCCTGCCAGTCCCACCCCAAAAGAACCTTTCCAGGGCTTCTCTCAATGCAGGGCCAATCCAGCCACTTGGCACAGAGGTTAGGAGCTCCTTACACTGTTGGCTGTCTCTGCTGTCCCCTCCCTGTCCTCCTGGGCATGAGCCCCCGCAAGCTCCCTGAAGATCACATCCGTGGCTGGATGCTGGTGTCCCAGCGCTCCCTGCACCCTCTGAAGCACAGCTCCTGGTCTCCAGGTTCCATCTGCATTTGGACACAACTCCATCTTTGCTGCTCACACCAAAAACCTCCCGTCCCAACTACCTAGCAGCAAACCCCCACGACTTCACCTTCCAGACACAGAATCCACTCTCATCAGCCACAGTGTGGGGTGACTATGTATGTTTGTGGCACCTACTTTTATCCCCCTGGTCCCAGCCACCCTTGCCTGGCCACACACTTCCTCGGTGGCCTTGCGTCTTTCTCCCCTCATCTCTGTGGCTGATCACCAGTCATCTGTGATTTCCTACATCACCCACAACCTATCTCTGCTCTGAACCTTCCCCTGGCTCCCACCTCACTTGGGAGAAGCTGGTCCTTCCATGCCCTACAAGCTCAACTCTGCTGCTTACCGTTCTGCCCGCATCCCCCCGTGGTCCCTGCCCTGCAGCTCTTGCTCAGTCTGTCCTCAGAGTCTGTACTCCAGCTGTCCCCACTGCACTGCCTAAACTCCATCTCTAAACTTCCAGTTGGCTCGTGTGGTCGCCTTTCCTGTCCTCTCCCAAGTCTCACCTCTGGGGCATTTCAGGTCCCTCATGCAGCCTGCTCCCACCAACACGGCACCCCCAGGCCCAAGGCTGCCTAACTTGCAGCCCAGCGCTTCTCGCCCTCTAACATTCCACAGTGGCTGGACCGTGCTCTGCATTTACTGCCCAGGAGCCAAATCATCTGCTCCTAAGGGCAGGCCCTGGAGTTGCCCAACTTCTTCCTCTGTGCTCTTCCTCCCAGGCCTTGATCCTGATTGACCCCAGCACAGCAGCTATGACATCTCAGTGCCCTGCTTGCCCACTATTTGGGCCTTCAGCAGCATCTCAGACCCCACACTGACACCTGCACACACGACGTGCTCTCTGGGCTCCATTCCTTTCTAGGCTTCTGTGCTGGAACCTACAGCATCATTCACTGTCCCCTCCCTGAAACCCCAACCCACTGACAACTCTCCTGTCCACTGCACCCACCCACCAGCTGAGAACCAGCCACTTGCCCCATCCCCACAACCTGGTCAAGGCCACGGTGCTCCTGCCTTCCTGCTGCCTGTGTCCACTGCGCCCGGCCTGCATGGCACTTGCGGGCTCCCAGCTAGCTGCAGAATTCAGTTCCTTGTGGTGCGGCACAACAGGCCGCGAGCTCATAAGCCTGCACTCCAGCCTAAGGGATCTTCCATCAGCACCCCCAGACCCAGGCCAGGAATACAGGTTTTGCTAGCCTCACTCTCAGCCTGCTCCAGACTCCAGGTGTGGACACATGACCGAGCTTCACCAACCACAGCTTTCCAATCCCAGACCACAGCACTGGCTCAGGCACAAATGCATCACCTGGAGACTTCCCAGGATCCTCAGAGCAGAAAATGCAAGGGTACAGAGCTAGCAGCACAGGGCCACCCCCAGTCACTGCCTGTAGACCTGCCCTGAGAACAAACCAGAAAGGTATGGATCCACAAGACAGACAGAGAATCCTGTCATCTGTGTCCCTGGGTCCAGCCAAGCCTCAAGCCATCCCTACCCTGGGCATTGTACTTACATAACACAATAAACATATTTATTATTTTGCTTCATTCTATGGAAGCTAAGTTTCCATCTCTATGAACCAAGAGCCCTAACTAACGCCCAAGCTTATCTTCTTCAGCAAGCCCTCCTGGACGCCCAGGCTGGGAACCCCCACCCTGTCTCTCAGCCCTCCACGCCCGTCCTTCCCCGTTCTTCATGGGCGCCGCTGCTACCCACCCTTGGCTCCCACACTTGACAGCACATCCCGGACACTCACAAGGACTCTACACTTGATCTCATTTCCTTTCCTGAACCCCACACTGAGCACAGAACCTCACACGCCCACAGTCAATTCACATTTGAGTCGTAGAGGCCGCTTCACAGATGCGTGGGTCCCCTCAGTTATCTGGGAGAGGCGGAAAGAATACTCGTCCACAGGAGGACAGAGCCTGTCTCAATTCCCCACCTACTCAGCTTTGTGGCCTGAGGGACATCACTGTTCTCCTCTGTGACACCGAAGAGAAGAGCAGCTACTCAACATGGGGAAGACCTTTATTCCATCCTGGAGCAGGGCACGTGGTTTATCAAGGTCAGAGCTGCCTCTACTCTCTGCCTCTGAGAAGAAACCTCACCACTGCCTTTCACTTCCCTCTCACGGCAGGTGTGGCCATCAGTCAACCTCTGGTGAGGCTCCAACACCATACCCAGGGGCACTGTCTGAGGCCTAGGAGGTGAGAAGGCTCACAGATCCACAGTGCAACAGGATTCCCAGGATTTTCCAGAATTACTGGGGAAATGGCTCTCCAATATACACCTAGAGCTTCTCCTGGGAAGAGCACACCTGAGAAGAGAGCTACCAAAGAAGAGAGCTCGGCTGAGAGAAGAGAGGGAAAGAGACAGTGTCCTCGGAGCCCCTGGATTCAGCTGTCCCTAAAGGTGCAGTGCCTTGGACTGTTTCACTTATCTGACCTAATAAGGCGCTTTCTTTTTTACTTGAAGGTACTTTGGAATTGGATCCTCTCCTAATAGCTTAAGTGATACAGCCATGGGTTCACCAACCAAGGAAGTGGCCTTCCTTCAGCCCCTAGCATATTTCTATCTAAAAAAAAAAAAAAAAAAACCCTCCTAGGACAGAATTATAACGAATTTATCTCCAGTCTTCCTTGGTGCCTCAGGGTGAGGGCTGAGATCACCTAACCACTCTCCCTCCTGCCCCAAAGATGTGAATCTGACTTTCCACACAGGAAGCTGACTTTCCAAGGGCTTACCAAGAAAGGCTCCAGGTTCTGTGAGCGGTTTGTTTTGTTTTGTTTTTGTCCCTAGAGAGTCCTTGGCTAACTTCCTCTTCCCCTCCCTACCTGTAGTTTATGACCCTGTCCTCTGTTACCTTCCGCCTTTTTGTTGTGGATGTTCTGGCTGCAGGCCAGAAGGTGGAAAGGTTTAAGGGAGAGCACAAGGACTGAGTATCTTATCTATGTGTCCTAGCTCAGAGGTTCCCAAACACTTCCAGAAGGCCCAACCAGGCCACAGAAGGCCTAAGCTGGCTTGCTTGCTTGCTTGCTTGCTTGCTTGCTTTTTTTCTTTCTTTCTCTTTTCTTTCTTTTTTGTCTGTGTGTGTGCGTGTGTGCATGTGTGCATGTGTGCGTGTGTGCATGTGTGTGTGTGTGCATGTGCGCGTGTGTGCATGGGTGTATGTGTTTTCATCTCAGAAGCATTCTCTCACCTGTATCACTTTGGGCCTGTTATTAGGGAGAACAGGACTTACATGTTTTCTTTTTAAACAATACCCTATCCTATTTACCTATCCTAGGGTCCAGTGCTGCCTATTAAATTCTAACTCTCACACTTGTCAGGCAAGTGCCCTAACTACTGAGCAGCAACCCCAGCTCTTAGGTGGAGGTTTTAGAAACACAATTTGCTGGTGCGGTTCAGAGATAGCACTTAGTGAGTCTCCAGCTTCCTCCAGCGTTAGTCTATCCCTCTGCTTCCCTCTTGGACAAACCAAGACCCCTCTGCCCATTCCTCCTTCTCCTCCTCCTCTTGGAGTGCTTGCGGAAGCAACAAAAGAGGCAGAATATTTCAAGAGCTAGATCAAACAAAATCACTTAAAACAGGCAGAGAGAGATGGGGAGAAGGGGCAGATGGGCATGGATTACAGCCCTTGTCTAATGGCTTGGAGACCTGAGGGGGCTTGCGGGCAGGTATGCCCATCTGTAGAGTGGCCAGGGCACCACTGGGTAGCAAAACGCCATGGCAGAGTTCCTTAACCTAGCTGCATCATAACGTATCCACACCATGAGTGAAGAGGAACATAATCCTCGTTGCCATCGCTTTCTGAGCGTCTCTGTGGGTCAGGTATCACGGAACCACTGATCTGTAATTCCCGCAGCAGCTCACAGGACGGTGCCTAGGATGCGCCCCTGTGTTCAGATGAGGAAATGGAGGACCAGGGAGAGGAGGTGTTCAGACCCGAGTTTCAGCTTAGGCACAAAGGGACTGAAATTCTAACTCATGCGTGTATGACTACAGAGCCAAGCGTGCATGATTCTCCCACCCTGGCTGTGAGTTCCCACTGTCCCCACCCAGAAATAAGGCAGAGACACTACACAGGACTGGCCAGGGACACACCCTGAGTCTCTGCCACCCACTTCTGCACCACACTAACCAGCAAATCTGAAACTTGCACCTGGGGCTGTGCCATGCATGGCCTGTGCACGTCCTTGCTCATACACGTGGGTAATGTGCCCAGAGCATCTTCCTCTGCCAGCAAAGTCCTCAGAGGTTAAGATCTGAAGGAGGGTGTGGGCCGGTGGTGGTGGTGGTGGCGGGATGACTGTAAGATGAAGGCTAAGCTGGACGCAGTGGCCTAGGCGGTCAGGGGAAGGAGCCATGATGGCGGGGGTGGGAAGTGCCTGCTGCTCAGGAGGAAAGGACACATGGCCTGCACGGCACTCTAACAGGCCCAGTGTTGGGGGCAGTGTCCCAGCTAGAGAAAACAGCTGAAGTCCAGGTCAGCGGTGTGGAAAGCACACTGCGAAGTCCAGAGACCGGCACAGGAGTCACTGGGAGTAGAGTTGTGTGCATGCAGGGAGGGTCAACACAAACTGAGATAGTAAGAGCAGCAGCCGCAAGACTAGCAAGCTCACGCTCAGCGCTTACTCCATGCCTGGCTATATCCTATGCACTTCACAATACTGGTGCATTAACCCTCACAGGTATCCCACCAAGGCAGCGCTGCCATCCTCCCATTTCACAGATGAGGAACCCACAGCAGGCACGGGGGTGGTGGAGCAGGTCATGAACCCATGCTGACTGAGCCTAGCATCAAGGGCTTTGTTTCTGCTCTAGGGGACCATGACACCTGTTTCCCAATAGCAGCTGGGACAGCTGTTGGGAGCTTACTAGAAATGCAGATTTTTGTGTCCTGTGGGCAACTGCTGAAGGAATCCTGGTCAGGGCAGGTGTGGGCTGGGAGCTCTCTGCCTCCTCCTCCCCTACCCTCCTCCTTCTCATCACCTTGCCTGGAAGGTACCAAGACCCTGCCTGAGGTGTGCAGGGAGGAGAGTCTACCCCAAGGGACCCCAGTGGGGAGGGCAAGTTGGGGTTCAAAGCAAGAATCATTGCATCTCAGAAGGGGCTTCTCACACACCCAACAGAGGGCTCTCCCACTCCACCAGCTCCACTCTGCCCCCAGGGGATGGGAAACTCTGACTCCTTCTTCACTGCAAAGAGCCTGAGCCAAGCCACAGCAGGTCCTTTTCATTCTCTGGACTTCAGTCTCCCAGTGGAGGGAAGGTGCTAGACTTTGTCTTCTGTTCTTGGGGATGGAGCCCAAGGCCTCCTACTTGCTGGTCAACCATTCTACGTACGTATGTATTGGTGGTGCTGGGAATTCAACTCAGGACTTTGTGCTTGCCAGGCAAGTGCTTATTCTACTGAGCCATCTCCCTGGCCCCCATGGTCAACTATTCTAAACTGAGTTACATCATTTTTTTTTTTTTTTTTTTTGAGAATTTAGTACATTTGCCCAGGCTGATTTTAAATTTGAGATTCTCCTGCCTCTGTTGCCTAAGTGGGATTATGGGTGTTTAACGCTGTCCCTGGCTTGGCCCTCTTTTTTATTTATTTTTATTATCATTTATGTATTTGGTACAGGGTTTCACTACTGCGTTGACACTCTTTGTGATCCTCCTGTTTTAAACCCCCTTCTCTCCAGCACTGGGATTACAGGCATGCACCACCACATGGGGCTTGGTCACAGGCTCAGTGCAGGGGGCCAGGGATGAGACCGTTGCGGCATGTGCTGTCAGGGATCAAACCCAGGTTCCTTGCATAAGCAGGCATTTAGTCTGCTGAGCTATCTCGCTGGCCCCTGAACCCTACTTTTAAACTTACTTTCCCCTGTAGTTCTTAACCCACCAACAGGTACTGCACACTTGTTGTGTACCTTCACAGAGGACTGCAAAGGACGCTGCTCAGGGTCAAGGACACCTGACAGTGGGGGCATGGGTGCCCAGAGGCAGTGACCCCTGCCTCAGGGGCTGATGGCCTGAAGCCCCAAACAAGACCAAAGCCAGACAGGCACACTCCTGCTGGGACCAGGCTCCTCCTGCAATGCTGAGCCAAGCAGGGTGGGCTCCATGCGGGGTCACAGGGAGTCTAGGGGAGGCCTCACCACCCTTCTCTTATGCCTGCTGATGCCAGGCCCTGTCTCAGGTCCCCCAAGACTGGGATGGCTCTGGGGCCGGATGTTACTCAGGAGCCAAAGGAAGTGGGATGGGTTTCTAATGAGAGAGCGGAAGGGCTGCGCTGGCAAGAGCGAGAGAGAGAGAGAGAGAGAGAGAGAGAGAGAGAGAGAGAGAGAGTGAGTGTGTGTGTGTGAGAGTGTGTGTGTGTGTGTGTGTGTGTCCTTGTGCGTGCAGGCATATGCGCCCACGCATGCTCGAGTATGTAGGCGTGGGGGGCAGGAAGGGGAAGTGGTATGGGTGGAGTGGAAGAAGACAGAGACAGACAGAGAAAGGGAGACTTCAGGGAGACAGACACCAGCAGAGACAAGAGACCAGAGAGACAGAGACCAGGAGAGCCGGGCCAACAAAGGTTGGGAGAGACTGAGCCAGGGTGAAACTGACTTGTGGGGGAGACGGGCACATGGGTGGCACAGAGACAGTGAGTCCAGGAGAGAAAGCCCAGGAAAAACAAGACAGACAGGGAGAAGGAACAGAAACACACGGGTGACAGAGATGGGGAGAGACATAAATGGGCACGTGGCAAGGGCGGGGAGAGGTGTGGACCTTCAGGAGGCCTGGAGAGGCTCTCCGTTCCCCTAGCATGCCCTGCTCCCAGAGCCCTGCTCACATCTGAGCTAAGAGAGCTGTCCCCAGCCACTCCTCACCAAGGCTAAAGGTTGCAAGAACAAGGCCAATGCCAGCCTGGCCACACCGAGTGCCCCTCCCCAACCCAGCCCCTAATGCCCACCTACCCAGCATCACCTTCTGGGCATGGGCTTCATCCACAGCCTCTCTGTTCTTCTTTATTCTTATTAAATGGGTTGAATACTTTAGAAATGGATGTTTCAATGAGACTCTACTGTAATCTGCTGTCTTAACTGAAACATACGCTCTTGTTAGAAAGTCACCTGGAAACTGAAGGTGAAGATGCAGCCTGGCCTCAGCTAGAGGCTGCTCTCCAGGAACCCAGGCTCCCCACAACGCCCAGTGGAGACTGTCCTGGAAGTTACCAGAGGCTCCAGGGCATAAGCCCGGCTCTCCCTGCCAGGCACAGGCCCTGCTGTTACTTCCCAAGTGCTGACTTCAAATTGTAACACACACACCCCGCTGTCCAGTGCACCCCCATGCAGGTACACACACACACACACACACACACACACACACACTTGTGGCATGAATTCTCCCAGTGCTGCCACGCCACATGGCCTCACACTCGCACACTTTTGTCTCTCTGCTCCTCTCCCTCTGAAAATCCTTTCTTGCCCTATTCGACCCAGCCAGCTCTTTCTGGCAAACTCTGTAGCCCTTCTCCAGGAAGCCGGCCCTACCTCTATGTACCCAAATCCCACCAGGTGCTGGGCTCCCTGTGTGACCTCTAAGACTCCCCCATTACGACGTGCGGGGCTGGGATGTCCCCTGGGCCCCTACACCTGGCCAGGCCCTCAAACAGCATGGTCTGCATGGATATTTGTCCACTAAATGGCAGAACAGACCAATGACAAAATGAAGGCCCCTGAAAGCTTTCATACAGAGGGAAATAAACACAAACTCTCTGGGCCTTGAGAACATCCCAGATAGCAGCTCCTGCCCACCACAAATCCGATGGCCTGGCCTAAGTTGGCCTCAGCTATTCACTGGCCCAGTGACCCAGGCTCTTAGAGCCCCAACAAAAGAGACCACGGCACGTGGCATGACAGCTGCGCTGAAGCCAATACACTGGCAAAGCTCCGTGCAAGTGAGTACACATTAACTGCAATCGGTATTATTTTTACCATTCACCAAGCCAGAACACTATATAGATTGAAGGGACCCAAGAGTTGATTAGAACAGGGTTTAGCAGCTTTGCGGGGTGGGAGGGAAGGCCAGTTTTGTGGGCACCATGGTCTCCTCCTTTTCTCTGCAGGACAAATGCTCTGAGAAACCTCCTGGAGCCCCTGACAGGATCAAGCCCTACTGCCATTGCTTCCCCTATACAATATATCTGTTATAAAAGTTCCATTCATAAGTCAGCCCCAGTTGGAAATGAGCAAAGCCCTTTATTAAAATATAACAATTCTAATAAGCTATTGTAAGAGTTTTAGTAAAATAATGGTGACTTGAACACAAGTCCTGTGGGATCCTGCAGGGGACAAGGCAGGCAGCACATGGATAAGCCATGTCCGGCCAGCTCGAGTTTTCATCACACTGTGCAGAACAGTGCAAAATTTAAACTCAGAAATTACTTGTTTCTGGAATTTTCCATTCAATGTTTTTGGCCCAAGGTTGATACAAGGCAACTGACACCATCATTCATTCACAAACCACAGACAGGAGACGGGTGTCCCCCTGTGCTGCCCCAGCAGGAAAGCAGCCAGAGACAAACATGGCTTATTTCAATAAACCTTTATTCATAAAACAAGAGCTTAGGGAGCCTGTGTACACTGCGTGCAACCTGTGGCTGGGGAGACCTCGGGCCCAACTCCCTGCACTCGTTCCTTTCCTGACTCAACTCAGCTTAGCTCCTGCACCATGGCATCGTGATTCAACAGGGACTGACGACCGCAGCTGTCCACTGCCCAGGCCAGGCCACAGACAAGGCAGTGACTGTGTGCACAACGGTGGGGCAGCCCTGGCAGGCCCAAGGGATGTGGGGATCTCCAAGGCGGCCTTTGCAATGGGACACGCAGGGTTCAAGTCCTAGTGCTGTCACAGGAGGAGAGGAATCTTTCCCTGACTACACCCCGGCCTCAGTTTGGGGGAAAGGGGAAATGAGTAACAAATGCCCCTCCTGGGGCTGGGGAAGAGTCTCAGCAGGGACTCAAGTGTGGCAGACACGTGGGGAGCTCACTAGGGGCTTCAGCCGGCTCCAAACGCCGCCACAGAGTGAGTTAGGTGGGCACTTGAACCAAGAAAAGAGGACTCGGGGAGTGTGGAATGGGGACAAACTCCTTCTGTGAGGCGCTTACAGAGGCGGGGCAGGGACCAAGAGGCCTCAGGCAACTTCCAATGTCCTAGAAATGCAGAGCTAAAAGGGCTTGAGGAAAACATCAAAACTAGTGGTTTAAAAAAATTTTTTTTTCAAAGCAACATAACTGTCCAGGCAGAGTCTGGCAGGTGCAAGGTGTCCTGGGAGCCTTGGAGACTGCATCAGGTCAGAGGGGGCCATGCGACGGGCCAGGCTTGCTGGTGGCTAGCAAGGTGGAGACAGTAGTGACCAGGAGGACATAACAGGAGCTGCTCCAGGTCGCTGAGTTTGGCTCAAGCTCCCGAGTTTCCAAGAGAAGTGAAAACTCATAATTTTTCTGCAGTAATATTTGTTTTTTTTGTTTTGTTTTTGTTTTTTTTTTCTTGTTTCAGAACTTGTTTGTTTATTTATTTATTTTCATGGCCGGCTCAGCCTGCCCTGAGGGCAGGGCTGGCACAGCATGTGATTGAACCGCAGTCCCTGTAGCCGCCCAAGCTTTCCTAAGCAGGCGCTTTAGACCACTGAGCCATCCCGCCTGGCCCCTCTGCAGTAATATTTGGACCTTTTCTCAGTTAAAAACAAGAACTCAGGAGGACTGGTGAGAGTTTGGGACCAGCCTGGGCTACAAAAGCGAGCTCAAGAACCGTCTGAACTACATAGTGAGACCCTGTCTCAAAAAGATAAAAAAAAAAAAAAAAAAGAATAACAAAAACCCCCACATAGCCAAAAACCAAACCCACCTACTTAGCAGGTAAGCAAAGAGATCTAGGGGGCACTCCTTACCCCTCATCTCTCAGGGGCAGGGAGAAGCCATGCCCCTCCTGCCCATGCAGGAGGGAGTGTGCACACACAGGAAAGGCACGGATGAACATGTACAAATTATATTTACATAGCACCTGACCTTTGCTGAGTGGTTTCTACACACTGGGCTTTCCAATGGGTTATCAAGGTAGGTACAGATGGGAAGTTTAAGGGTACAGACTTTGGATGCAAACCCTGATTCCCCAGGACATCCCCCCAGCTGTCCACTGGCTGGATGACCTTCGCCAATCACAGCCTCTCTAGTACACAGACCACCAAAAACAATGCCTGGCACCCGGCCAGCCTGGTGGCCCTGGGTATACCAACAATCATTGCCTTTTGACAGGTGGGGAAGCTCAAGGTCACCATGGAGGTGCTCAGGATCCTAACCACCTTCTGCATGGGCCCGAGTAAGAACTTTACTACACTCCTCTCACCCCACAGCCCCCTCAGGGTAACCCCTACTGTACCTCTATTCTGCAAATGAGAAAAGTGAAACACAGGGAGGATAGCCAGCAGCCCCAAACAGTGACCACAGCCTCAGCACAGGCCTCCTAGTTTCTACCACCTGCAGACAGGAGGTGACAGCAGCAACCCCAAGCCAGAAGTCTGTTGATGGAAGAATTCCCATGGCAATCGGGTGGGCAGCCTGCCATCTGGGCATGCAGGAATAGCTGAAGGTCTTCTCCAGGTCAGCAGTCCCAGACACGCCCCAGGGCATGTGAGCACTACCCGCCCAGGTCCTCCTTGCAATTTCTAGGGCTTGGTCCAGCTCTCTGGCCTGCCCCTCTGAATGATTCATTCCCACAGGTCATCCTCAGGCTGCAGTGTGGGTTGAGAGAGACCTAAGAAGGGGCACCAGAGGGGCAGGCATTCCAGACCTTCTCTGGTGTGGCCCCAAGGAAGGAGGATGTTTGCCTATAGACATCAAGGGCCTAACAGACATAGGAAAAGGTGGCAAACAGGCAGACTGGGGCCGCTGCTCTCCAGGGTGCTTCCACCATGCACAGGGCAAATGAGTGCCATTCAGAGAACAGAATCGGACACTGCGATCACCACCCCCACACCACAAAGAAGCTGCATCTGACCCAGTGCTCTTGCGGCAAGTTCCCACAGTGTTAACACTGACAATACACCTAGGTAGTTCTATGGGTTGCAAGGTGCAGCCACAGCCACACGTCGCACGTCGGGGGTCCAAGCTCCTGCCTCCCACCATGACCCACTGAGGCCGAAGGCCAGGGCAGGTCTGTGTATCCTGGTGCTCACAGATGGGGCATTTGTAACTTAGAACTTCTCAGCTCCAGCCTGGGGGTGGCATTTCTAGCAGTAAGTGGAGACCTCCTTGGGCCCATTTTGTGATCCAAGTCATATGGCCACCAAGGGAGGTCACTTTCAGAGAGAGTATGGAAGTCCAGGCTTGATTTGGAGGTGACAGGGTGGGCTTCAGGCTGCAGTGTGGGACACTCAGCAGGGGTCTCCCAGCCTCTACAACCCTTCAGCTATTAAGGGGGGTGTGGGCTGGCCAGAGGTGGAATGATCTAAGCAGGGCCCCTCCCTGCCACTCCCCACTCCCGGTGCGAAGTTCTGGGTGGGCTTCAGGTGTCCCTGCCACTCCCTGACAGCCCTGCATCAACTGGCATCTGCCTCCTACTAGGAGGAACAAAGGCCGCACACATCTCTGCTCACACCACAGGCTTGGTCTGCTTCCCTCACTCACAGACCAGGGGTGTCTCTTGGTGACAAAAAGGATCCCCCTAATTCTGCTAATGAGGCACTTGGGTTAACAGGAATAAGAAAATAATTTGAAACTCACACAGAAAAGCCAGTGAGAGCAAAGATTTCAACTGCTTGAGAGGAGAATAAGGTACTATGACACAGACACTTTGGAAAAGTCCCCCAGTTCCTCAAAGTGTGAAACAGTGACCCAGCTATTCCACCCCAGGCACATACCTGAAAGAACTGAAAATGCAGGTTTGACCTGCATACATGAATATTCATATTACTCATAAGGCCCCAAACACAACTCTAATGTCCATCAACAGACAGGTGACTAGCATGTGGTATATCCACACAATGAAGTATTATTTAGCCATGAACAAGTAACTCAGTACTAGAAAAGGCATGGTAATACAGTGCTGATAAATGCTAAGATGGGATAAACTTTGGGAGAACCGTAAGGGAAAAACACCAATGCCAGACAGCCACATTGTGCATGGTTCTACTTACAGAAATATCCAGCATAGGCAAATTCACAGAGACATGGAGTAGATGAGTAGCTCCCAGGGACTGGGGATAGAGGGTTTGAGATGTGACTGTTAGTACTGTGCCTCTTTTTCAGGTGGAGAAAATGTTCTAAAATTAGACAGTGGAGATCATTGCACAACTCTGCATATCCTAAAACCCACTGGAGTGCATTTTAAAAGGTCAAATTGTATGCATGGTATGTGAATCATATCTCAATAAAACGTGACTTTTTTAAAAAATCAGGTAAAACAAAGACATACTAAGCCAAACGTGGTGGCCCAACTCTACAATCCTAGCACATGGGAGATTGAGGCAGGAGGATCACTAGGAATTCAAGGCCAGTTTGAGCTAAGGATTCCGATTTTTGTCTTAAAAAAAAGACAGGCTATAACAGTACAATTAAAGGAAGGGGTAAGATGGTACATACCAAGACAACTTGTTTAGGACAAAACAACAATCCAAAATCACACACTGATGCTGAGCAGGCAACAATGACTTGTCAAGTTACCACTAGCTACTATTACCACTACTAGATCAGGGCATAACATCCAAGTGTGCCCAAATGCAGGAACCTGGACTGTCAGGGCCTCCCTGATCCCCAAAAGAGTTGGGGATGGGGAAAGAGGGCCACAGGATGCCCAAAGACAGTCATACAAGGGAGTTGCTTAATAGGAGAAAAGTCAGCTATCCTTGAGATTCAAAACCGGAAGCACCCAACAGCGCTTGAGCACAGTCACAAGAGGCTTCCAGGAGGTGGTGAAACCACAGAAAGTTTTTGAAGGATGAGTAGGAGTTTACTAGTCCTCTTGCTCAAATTTCCTACAAGACATGAAATCAGGAAGCCTGAGGGTGAATTTCAGCTGGGCCATATCCCCGTTCTGACCCCTGGGGCATCCCTGGGCCTCAGTTTCCCCATGTGTAAAACAGAAATAAGGCCAAGTGACAAGCTTAGTGTCGGCCACTAACTGTACTGACACAATTTCCACCGCCCTAAGAGAAGATGGGCCTGTGAGTGGGACTGCTGGACCTTGACCTCTGTCCACATAAATGCCTTTGCCAGGTCCAGCCTGGGTGGCAATGCCCCCCCCCCCCCCC